>OZ023264.1:139514450-139516950 GCA_964006375.1 Tillus elongatus
GTCAAGTGACAATATAGCAGCCTTAGATTCTGTCTTGTTGACATACTCAATAAGGTCTCTATATAGGTGTAAACCATCATAGATCGATCTACCAGGGACACAAAAGGATTGGTCCGGATGAACTAGTTCATTAAGAACATTTGATATTCTGGTTGCGAGAGATTTCGAAAAGATTTTATAATCTGTTGTCATTATAGATACTGGCCGCCAGTTTTTTAATAACCTTTTGTCACCTTGCTTGTAGAGTAACGACATTATAGCTGTTCTCAGAAACTTTGGAAAACACTGGATTTCTATAGAATATTAAGGTATGGTTTTTTTAGCCTAGTCCAAAAGCATAAATAAAACTCAGGTGTTAGTCCGTCTATTCCGGGGGCTTTATTCTTATTAAGCGATTTTAAAGCCTTTGTTATTTCTTCCAGTGTTAAAGGAGCATCCAAGTCTGTCTTTAGTTCCTCGCCAATCTGTGGGAGGCCCTCAAACAAGCGGTCATCCAAGGATAGATGTTCCTGAGGGTCCTCATAAATATCCTTAAAATATTCATTCACAGTTTTACACATCTCTTTTGGGTCATTAATTGATCTGTCATTTTCAAAAATTTCGGTGAGAAACACTCTTTTAGAAGTTGTCGGTAAAATAGAGATAGCGGTGGGTCTATCAGCTTCGTGTAGATTTTGCAGTTTTGAGGCTTGAATTTTATTTTCTGTAATATTTTTAAGAATATCTGTAATATCACTACTTACTCTGAAAATTTCTGTGATGTTATAACTATCCCTCCTAATTAACTTGTTTAACGAGTTTTTAAAATTATCGAGAGCACAATTTTCCTGTGTTTTTTTATTATTTACGTATTGCCTTGTTATTTCCATTATTTCTTGCTTGAGCGTCTCCCAAAATTCACAATGGTTTTCTATATTTTCTAGGTTTAATGAGTCCAAAAAATTGTTTATACAGAATATATAGTTACAATCTTCTAATAGTGAATTATGAAAACGCCACACCGGGTTTTTAAAGCTATGCATCTTTGTTTTTATTAGAAACGATATTGCTAAATGGTCAGAAAAAGAAGGTATCAGTTTTGAACTGGCGAGTATTTCTGTCAAGTTATCTGAACAATAACCTCTATCAATTCTTGATGCTGAATCCCTTGTGTAAAAGGTGTAACCAGGAATGTTTGGTGACGTTATCAGCCACATATCAGAATAGCTAAATTCCCTTATCAGATCCCCAAGAGCATCCGAGAGTCTAGTATTTCTCTCCCGTGAACCAAGTCGATCTCTGCCTGGCCGTAAAGTACAATTAAAGTCCCCCAATAACAACACATAATCAGAATTGGGTATCGTCTGAAGTGTATCTTTTAATCTTAAAATACAAGACTGAGACAGATCATTTTCATGAGGAAGGTATATACAAAAAATATGCATTACTGCTTCCTGGATACATACTGTTAGCCATTGGATATATCCATCTATTACTATGTCGTTTTGGAGAATGCATACATGGGGGGAATTTTTTACAGCAATAATTGTGCCCGAATAGTCCCTCACTGGTGGATTAAAGAAAAACTGATAAGACGATTTTTGTGATGATGGTGGAAGTGGGCAAGAAGAGACATTAGTCTCCTGCAGGCATAGTATGTCAGGAAAGTTTTGTTCTAAGAATGTTTCAAGGGTCAACCATTTGATCTGACTTCTAACACTTTTTGTGTTGAGACTCATGATTTTTAATTTATACGCCATTTTTATTATTATTATTAATATTAATATATGAGAAAAAAAAAGGGGAAAAGAAAGTTTGGTAACAAAAAAAAAAGGAGGAATGAGCTAAAAGGTTTCAGAGGAAGATTCTGTATCGGATGCTGTACATCTGTTAGTCTCCAAGGAAACTGCCAATCTTTTGCATCGCTCTTTTAGAGCTCTGTGTTCAATGTTGGGATATATTTCGGATATCATCCTGATTAATAGTGGTATTTCTGTTGTATATTTTTGTGCTACAACTATCGGATTATCTTTTCCTTTCACTTCCAGCAAAAAAGCCTTGAAGTCTTCATGGGACAGGATATAGCTCCGTTCTTCAAAAACATACTTAAACGACTCATAAGCTTCTGAAGGTTCTGGGTGGGCCTTTCTGTTTCTTTTTCGCTGTTTTACTTTAGTTTTAGGTGGAGCCGGCTGCAGAAAATCCAGATCTTGTGAGCTTTGAGGTTTTTTCTTTAAAGTAGCGTCATCTGACACTTCAGCCTCACTTGTAGCTAACCTTTTAAGACCCATTTTATCAATATTTGCCAAAGTCCCTGAAGTGGACTGTAAGTTTCCAGTATCCACCCCAGCAGAGTTTATAGGCTCCTGTGGATGCATTGTATCTTGGTCCTCGTGCGGTTGACGTTGGGGAACATCAGTTTTATTTTCAGGGCAGTTTCTGGAGATATGTCCTTTGCTGTTGCACACTAGACATTTCAAGTCATCACTTGAGAGAAAAATTCTGTATGCATCCCCTTCGA
>OZ023264.1:139521950-139826950 GCA_964006375.1 Tillus elongatus
ATTTAATATCAACAAGTGCAATTAACATCCATAATTAATGTCCCCAGATATTAATATTGGTACACCCGTTCTATGTTATGGTTGTTTACTACCAGTTGTATGTTAGAGCTTGGGGTTTTGGTGATAACGAGGAATTTCGTTTTGCTTGGATTCATATTTAAACCGTATCGAATACTGACGTCATGCACTTTTGTACTATTCTTTGTAATTCGTTAACATTTTCGGCTAACAACCGTGTCGTCTGCATTCCTTATGTTTGAAACAGGTATCGTGTGAACCAGCACTCCCGCTCTTTCCTCGTGTAATGCCTTTCTCGTGGTGGATTCTGAATAAAGATTACATAATAAGGGAGAAAGAACATATCCCTGTCATACTCCGCATCTGATCCCTATATATTCCATCTGTACATTGTCTATTCTAATGTTTGCTGTCTGGTTGTGGTATAAGTTTTCTATAATTGTTATATCTTGAGCCTCTAATTGTTGTCCTCTTAGGATTTTTATGAGTTGGTCATGTCGGACTCTGTCAAATGCCTTTTCGTAGTCGACTAGGCAAACGTATAATCCTTGTTGACGTCCAAACAGCGCTAGTACGTTTACAGCAAATAGTGCCTCTCTCGTGCACACTCCGTTACGAAACCCTAACTGAGAGTCACTTATGTCGTCGTCTAGTTTTCTATATATCCGGTTATGTATAACTTTTAAGAACACTTTTAGTGCGTGGCTCATTAAGCTTATTGTCCCGTGATCTTTACTTTGTTTCGCATTGTTATTTTTTGGTATTGCAATAAATGTGGATATTAACCACTTCCTGGGCATAAATCCGGTTTTGTAGATCGTATTGAAGTATTGATATGATAATTTGTTTGAGCCGTTTGAGCAGTTCCATATGTAATTCGTCTGCGCCAGGTGCTTTCCCATTTTTTGTGTGTTTTTAAGTGCGTATTTTATTTCTTCATTTGTTATCTGTGGGCTATCTATTTCTATATGCTCCACTAACTGAGGTCTGTTTCGATCATCTTGAAACAGTCTTTCAGCATATTCCTTCCATGTTCTGAGTGTATCCTTTAGGTCTGGAATTTAATTCTCATCTATCAGTATGTTGTTATCTTTCCTTCTGAAGACTCCGGCCATTTCTTTGATCCTCTTATGTATGTTAAAAAAGTCGTGCGTCTTTTGCAGGCTTTCAATTTCATTACATTTCTCGTTCAGCTACCTCTCCCTTGCATCTCTTACCCTCTTATCTATTTGTCGATGTAGCTCTTTGTATCTTTGCTTGTTCACAGTTTTAACTTCTCTTCTTTTTTTCATCAAGAAATTTTTTGTCATCCATTCTTGTTTATTCTTTTCAGCTTTTTGGTTTACCTCTCGTTTACCTATTGCCTACATTGTGTGCTTAGTGATTTAGTGTCACGTTCTCTTCGTCTTGGTGGTTTCATTGCACCTTGTGTACTTCGTTATTTACCTGCTCTGCAACCTTATGCCAGATTTCTTGTTTTTCAGTTTTGGGATGTTATTTTGTTGTGTTTATAGGTTTTTTAATGCGTTTTAGGGTTAGTCTAAACGTTGCGACCACTGGATTATGGTCGGAGGCAATGTGTGCCCCTGGGTATGTTTTGCCGATTTTATGCTGCTTTTGTGTCGATGATAATGTAGGCAATTTGATTTCTTATTATTTTATTTTCCATGTATTTTGGCGACTTCTAGGTGTCCAGTCTTCTAGGTGGCAGTTTGTATAGTGTATTTGTTACTACGATCCCTTTCTCTTGTATAAAACCGACTAATCCCTTTCCCCTCTCATTGCGCTTCCCAACTCCATGTTCTTTAATCAGGTCGCCACGCTTTCCTTTACCAATTTTGGCGTTCAGATCTCCCCTAATAATTATTAACTACAACAAACCTTTATAAATATAGCCCAAATTTTGTTAAACTGTTTGAGATATATAGACAGATATAACCTTTATTAGGAAAAAAAGACTACAAAGCCTCGTCAATAAATTGGTAATAACAATAGAAACAAAACAAATACAAAATAAAATAAAACAAAAATACATATGTCACCACGGATTAAAAATAAAATTAAAATATCGAAAATGTAAAAGTACAAAAGAAATGTAATGCGCCACAAAATAAAACAAGTTAAGCACACTTGGAGAATCCAAATTACCACAACACATTTAAAAAACCTGACGATTGTTTCACTAATCAAGTTAGCGTCATTGTCTAATATGTTTTATTAATTTTAGATTCTCCTCATCAACCTGGTGATTATTATACCAAATATGTTGGATGACAGAAGATCTATCTATAGCATCGTAGCTTAATTGTGCTAAATGTTCTTTGAATCTAATTCCAATAGATCTTTTTGTTTGTCCGACGTATTTAAGATCACAATCTTTACAAACTATTTCATAAATTCCCAACATTTTGGCCAAACTAACCTTGTTTTGCGGGTTACCTAGCAAATTTTAAAATCATCTGGACAAGTGCGTTATTAAAGTGAATTTTCATAAAAATGTTTTTAATGCAAGCAGGCATCAATTTGGTTAACGGTATAACCTATTAAGTAGAAACAATGTTCTCTATATCATTAAAATAACTTATTGTTTGAAAATGTACAAAAATTTTTCGAAAATAAAATTAAATGTTTCCGATATAACTGGTTTCCTACCCAACAAACCTTAGGTTAATAGCAAATTGATTATTCAAATTTGCAGCATTTGATGAAAATTCGCTACCAGAACGCACTTGCTGGATCGAGATATTTTTTCTTACAAAAATGCATCATATTTCGATGACAAATGCAATAATATAAGGTATGTTCGAAAAACAATTGTAGGTATCACCAACAATTTGACAATCACATCCTGTGACTGTCAAAATAATTTGATAAGATGCAGCTCAAGACACCATTAATTAACGTATACAATTTTTTCTCGTATCTTGTATAATAACAATTATATGGAGGTTTACGGTATGCATCACCCTGTATATATGTAAACATATAGAAACTGAAACTGAACCCGGATATAGATTCTAGGGGCCTAGTACTCATTTGAAGAAATATTTTTAAAATTCAAAAGTTGCTGTCTCCTCACTAACAAATTTTTTGTACGAAAATTAGGCAAACATTATAGACCGTTAAACCATAAACTTAACTAAAACGACTGCCAAAACACCAGAGAAATGGTATATTTGAAATGAATTTTCTACAAATATTTTAGTAAAATGAAGGACAATGACGGTTGAAGCTGAAACTTAAGGGTTTGTAAAACAGTCTTCTTGCGACATTTTCTTTACATAAACCGTATTCGTTTCAGGTTCTCTGCCTAAATGTTGCCAATTTTTACGTTTCAAATCACGACTTTGAGGTTTTAAGGAAACCCCCAAGTATTTCTTCTTTAAATGCCAATAAATTCTCTGTCTTTTAACTTACAGACCTAGATTTTGGTACATGGTTCACTTTTTATGATGCAAACACGCATACCAATCTGGTTGCTCTAACTTTGTGGTTTCCGGAGATATGAAAATTTTCCGAAAGAAAAGACAAACTTTTCCGGGAAAACCTTGACCGATTTTCCTGGCTAATGAACTTATCCAAACCACTTCAAAAGGAAGGTACTCACCCAATTTGATCAAAATCGGCTCATTGAGTTATCGGTGTGATACATACATACATATATATATATATATATATATATATATATATATATATATATATATATATATATATATATATATATATATATATATATATATATATATATATATATATATATATATATATATATATATATATATATATTGAAACTAGCTCCAGATGTGTGTTCTAGGGGGGCTAATTCGCGCTCATTTGAAGAAAATGTTTCAAAATTCACAAGTCGCGATCGCCTTATTAGTGAATTTTTTTCACCTAAACTATGATAATTATATGTGGATAATTTTAAATAAACGAAGACTAAAGTGTAATCTTAGACTGTATTTTAAGAATCGGTTGCCTAAGCTGTTGTGTCCAGAAGCGAGCAGCAAAGAAATTCTATTAATATAAATTATAGTGTTTAATATTATCTTAATAAAATTAGCTAAGATTACAAAAACACGAAAAAGCAATATAACATGAATGTTATATAAGATTTAATTTCAAATGATTTTAGGTCAAGACTTCTTTAACTGCGATAAATATATTACCTATAAATTACAATATGATACATCAAATGTTAAAATGTGGTAATTATTGCTAATCTCATTATAATTATAGTGAAGGATACACTTTTTATTAGAAAATGAACATTCTGAAAAAATTACAGGTGCTTGTTGCATAACATTGTTTCTAAATTATTATTATGTTCAATTAGGTATAATAATTTTTAGGCAATAACTAGCCCTGGAGAAGAGAAAAATCCGAACACAACAGGTGCGTTATGGCGTACTTTCATAAAAATCTGTTTTAGAAAAACATGGTTAGTTAAATAGTTGAAACATGAAGCAGAATTATCCCCAAACCCACAAAAATAATAACACAGACTTATGCAGCGTTAGACAGACATTTCTATAACAAGGTTGTTTTCACCAGTAGTTGTCACTAACTAACTGTATGAGCAAAATTATCCTATTTAGGGGAGACCCGGTCGGGATGGACCCCTGTGTATGGGGGCACTCCGGTGAAAGCTCATATTTCTTGAGTTGATTACATTGATTTAAGAGTGGTAACGAGTCGTATATTGTGCAGATCGATCGAAAATTATGTTATCGTTAATCAATTGCCAACATTAGTGAGAATATTAGGCTAAAAAGGTTTGTCTGAAATATTTCTATGCTGACAATTGAAGCCTAATTTCTAGCCACAATACTGAGATCTGTTGAGATCATTCCTCTTCCCGGTATTGTCGCAGACCTAGCCTCATCTATAACAAGCTGATTCATAATTAGCTGTCCGTAGTATGAATTTTATTGCGCGAGATACCTGCATCGGGAACAATAAGACAAATGATTCA
This sequence comes from Tillus elongatus, assembly GCA_964006375.1. Lineage (NCBI taxonomy): Eukaryota > Metazoa > Arthropoda > Insecta > Coleoptera > Cleridae > Tillus > Tillus elongatus. The sequence goes on from OZ023264.1 coordinate 139,526,944, forward strand.
GTGTAAGACAATAGACAGTGAAACTGCAAGGTAGCATTCTCATGGATGTACGACGGAGCTGATCCAACAACCGACATCAATAAACAATGGAATAGCTGATGCAGAGATAGACACCTGCATCCGAGAACAATTGAAGCCTTATCCATAATACTATAAGAGGGCATAGCACGAAGACTCAGTGTTCACTTCTCGTCGCAGTTTAGTCTGAGTCATTTCGTTGCTACGCAATTTTATATAACATTTATGTTGATATCAGTATTTTATAATTTATGTTTTATTTGTATAACTTAGTGTATTTTTGTAATAGTTAATAAAAATTGTTTTAAAAAGTCAATCATGTTAACCCGAAAGTTATTTCGCGATATTTTAAATATATATTTTACGGGTGTCATGGATCCCTGATAATACAGAATGAGAACAATTGCTGCATATTTACCGAAAATTTTTCGTTTACAGATTACCATCAATAGTGGGTAATAAAAGTAGACAGAAGTTGGTCGAAAGAGATATTCAGGATGCACCAGAAGCTGTCGAAAACAATGGGTTGGAAGTAATTAGCTACAAAAACATATTGTGTTCCAAAGAGCAACTTACCCAGAAGAGTGCTAGATAAAAATAAAGTTATTAGGGGAGCGAATGGAAGTTTTTTGGGTGGTGCTACTGCTGTTCTAAATTAAGAAGTCGAGGCTGAATTAGTGCATCAAATTAAAAAAAAATGGAAGATCGCTTTTTTAAATTCACTATAGTAAGTAGATGTCCGTAAGTTGGCTTATCAATTGACAGAAAAATTAATATTGTTTACAATTTCAACAAAGAAAGGTTGGAATTGATATTAGAGATTTATGAAACGGTCCTAGTTTAAGTTTGGGAATACCAGAAGCAACATCTTTGGCTTGAACAGAAGGGTTCAATGAAATACGAGTCAAAAAGTTCTTCGGTGCTTTGAAAGTTATAATCAATAATCACCTACTTCCCGAGCAGATTGATAACATGGACAAATCCGGATTCTCAACAGTTCAACACAAAACCGAAACAATTTTAGCACAGCGTGGAAGAAAACAAGTAGGTACGGAGACGAGTGCCGAGTGACGTAATCAATTTACAGTTGTATGCTGTACGAATCCTCCGGTTAGTCTTGTGCCACCAGACATGATTTTTCCAAGAAAAAAACAGAAAAAACGAACTTACTGAACAGACAGCAACAGGCACAGGAAAATGGATGAATACATTCGAAAGGATGTGCAAAATGGATGCAGTATTTTAAAAGATAGAGTATCACAAGACAAAAAATATGACCTTACTGAATAGGGACAGTAGCCATAAGAGCCTCGACGTATTCACATATGCCAAAATACATATCGTACTGTTTTGTTTTTGGCCCACCGCACTAACAGTCTGCACCCATTGGATGTTAGTTTTTTTTTACAACATACTAAAGTAAAACCATCTGGTTGGTTGCACAACACGGAAGAACTGTCACCCATTTTCAAGCAGGAAAATTATTCAATTAAACATACCGAAAAGCCGCAACAGTGGGAAAATATTTATTTGCGACTTATGTCGTTTACTATAATATCAAAGAAAGATATTCAAGTTTAGAATCCCGTATCTAAATTCATTAAAATTCGTTGGTTCACTTTGTGAATGACTAAGCCGTCTACCTTGAGATAATCTGTTGTTATTTCCAACAACTTAAGGTTACTCATACTTATGTCCATAGTCAGGTACTTGCTGAAACTTGTTAGCGAATTTTCATTATCATTAAGAAAAATTCGCTAATAGAGTAGTCACGATGAAAAGATTTTGAAAAAATGTCTTCAGATGAGCGCAAATTTGGGTCCCTAGAACCCAAAAGCAAGGTCCGTTAAAATTGTTATATATATATATATATATATATATATATATATATATATATATATATATATATATATATATATATATATATATATATATATATATATATATATATATATATATATATATATATATATATATATATATATATATATATATATATATGTTCAGAAAGATTTCCGCGGTCTTTAATGTGAGACATGCTTGGTTCTCGGGTTAAACCGCGTCCAGAATTTATGGAAACTCGACGTTTCGGCTCCTGTTTTGGAGCCATTTTCAAGAGGTAAAGGAAATATGTAAGGACACTCTAAGGCCTCAATCTGCCTACTCCTTAGAGTGATGGACAAAGGTGGGTAAAGGAAATATGTAAGGACACTCTAAGGCCTCAATCTGCCAATCCTCAGATGAGTTTACGTCAAAGGGCTGTTGCATTGGATGTAAGTATGGAAAAAATCAGAAGATGCCTTGTGCGTCATAAAATCAAGGCTTTCAAGCCAAAGTTTCTGCACTCTTTGAGAGAAAGTCATGAGCTGAAACGATTATATTATTGCCTTTGGACCCAGGGTAACTATCTGAATGATAGAAAATTTTGTAAAATTTTATTTACGGACGAGGCAACATTCACTACCATTGGAATAGTATCTGCCCAAAATTACAAATATTGTTCTGCTGAAAACCCTCACTGAGTTATCAATTGTAAAGCCCAGTATTCACAAAAATTAATATGTGGTGTGGAATTTTAGGGGATAGAATAATTTGACTTTTTTTGACCACACCTTGAACGCATATCGATTGCTTCCTTTTTAGTGAATTTTCTTTAAAAAAAACACTAATGAGGAGATCCCGACTTATGAATTTTGAAAAAATTTCTTTAAATGAGCGCTAATGAGGCCCGCTAGAACACATCCGTGGTCAGTTTCGATTTTTATATGTATATATATATATATATATATATATATATATATATATATATATATATATATATATATATATATATATATATATATATATATATATATATATATATATATATGTATCACACCGATAACTCAAAAAATTATGGGCCGATTTTGACAAAATTTGGTGGAATACCTTCCGGAAATAACAAAGTAAGGGCAACCAAATTTGGTAATATTGTTTTAAGTTTACAAAATTCTTTTCACTAAAGTAAGTGTGTTAGTAACATGTCGTCCAATCATTAGTATACAGTGTGTTATAAAATCCGCCAGCTTTAGCCACATATCTTATGCTTCCTTAAACATGGCCCTTTAGAAGTAGTTTTTACCGGAGCGTTAAAATGAAGACAAAAAATTAACAGAAAAATTGTACTTAGATCGTCTTGATTATAAATTGCAATTCTCTGCCATCTGTTGGAATTCATCAAAGTAAAAGAATTAATCTACTTAGCGAGATGCAAAAATAACTTTTAAATAAAAACGAAACTTACTTATCAGCGATGCTATCTTCTCACCTGAAATAAAGCAAAAAAACTATAAGAATAATAATACAGGATAATCTTAGCTAATAAGAGTATTAATCCAAACGAATTTTTATAAAGAAGTCGCTTAGAAGAAGATTGCGAATGTGGTACATCAAAAAAGGTTTCCAAATTATAATATTAATAATAATAATAGTAATATATATATATATATATATATATATATATATATATATATATATATATATATATATATATATACTGTGTCTATAAAGTGACGCATAAATTCAATTAAATTGAAAGTGACCATTATTAGGGAACATTCAAAAAACAAGTCGATTTTTATTATTAAAAACAAACTTTTTGATATAAAGATGTCACCGCTGTCGTCATACCTCTTCAAAGGGTAGTTACGCCCTTCAAAGTTTTAAATTCGGATGGTGAGTAGTGTGACACATTTTTTAAAGCTATCCAATTCTCTATTCAGCGACACCAATTTTTTTTTGTAGGAATAAAATAAAGTGGGTAATAACATTGTTATTATCAGTAACATCTAACACAATTGAAGCCTGTAAAGAATTACATGGTCCAGTCTTATGACACTAATATGATATTTGTGCTGTGATACTTCAATATCTCAAAGTCTGTAAACAATGTTCAAAATGTTGGGCTTTTTGTACGAAATAAACTCTAGAGATGTTGTTGTATACTATGTCGTATCTGTAACAATCGACTGATGATAACAACTATCTGCTGTGTGACATGTGTCATAAAAACTATTCAAGCATAAGTTTGATAATTTTTTGCGATGCAATCTGCAGATAATAATAGATAATAGTAGTAAATTTACGTTTTGGTTGTCGTGCAAAGTGAATTGGTAGAATTTTACACTTTTGCTTTTTCAAATTAATTACTAATTGTTGGTAAAATGCATCTATCAATGTCTTAATGAATTGGAGTTCTAATGATAATTAGTTATGGTGACGGGATCTGAACTCAGGCATAGGTGTGTATAATGTTTAATACTAACTATCCGGGTATGTCTATCAATCAGGCAACAGTGAGTCGAATAGATAAGACATTTCGAGAAACTTCTAGCGTGGAAGATTTGACAAAAACAGGTGCCGGTCTATAAGTAAAGAAGTGTGTACAAGGGGCGCCAACATCAAGATTTAACATATCCTTTTCGAATATATGTGGCCTAAATTCTAACCTGAACTCCGTCCACCATTTCCTCCAGGCTAACAGTCCCCAACTCCTCTTCCTCACCGAAACACAAATCAGTGCCAAAACAGCCACTAATCACCTTAATTTCCCGGGGTATGAGCTCCTTACTTCCTTTACATTGCATGGAGGCGTTGCGTATACGTCCGTAGCAATCTACCCTGCACCAGACTCCCCAATTTAGAACCTGGAAGAAAAGACATACTATGGATAAAACTCTCTCAGGGCTGCAACTAGATTGATCTATTGTATTTACCGGTCACCTTCTGCCAACAACTTTGTCCAGCTCTTTGAATACCTTTCTGAAAAAACTGACTGAATATCCTTCCTCCGAGGTCACTATTCTTGGCGACTTCAATGTCCATAATAAGGAATGGCTAGGATCTTCAAAAACCGATCCACAAGGGAGAGCATCGGAGACCTTTGCACTCAGCAATTCTTTAGCCAATATGGTTTAGCAACCTACTTACTTTCCTCGTATCCCAACACACAGCTCAAATCCCTTGGATCTCCTTCTTACTACAAAACGTGAATGCTATAAAATATCAGTCACCGTTCCACGGCATGGTCACTGATTCCTGCGCAATGCAACCCGAGGTCACACAGTCAGCACACCCACGTATCGTTTGGCACTACAACTCTGCAAACTGGGACGAAATGCGGGATTACTTTTCCTCATTTCCATAGGCGTCTGTCTGCTTCTGTCATCCTGACCCCTCTGATATCTCACAAAACGTCACCGAAATTATTCAAGCTGGCATGGAATTATTTATTCCACGTACACAGAAAATCTCTTCAGCCACTCAAAAGCTCTGGTTCTCTACATCCTGTGACAAGGCCATACTTGAAAAGGTCAAAGCTCACAAAACGCTTCTACACAATCCCAGTCAAGAAAATCGTCAAGCATTTAAGGACGCAAGAAACCGCTATGTCCGCAATCTTTCTGAGGCAAAAAGCTCGTTTAATAACCACATCAAAAACAACGTCTTCTTAACCTCCAACGGCGGCAAACCCTTCTGGACTCTTGCTAAATCTATTGGGAATAATTTCTGCAAAAGCACGTTTCCACCTCTTGTCTCAGGGGATGAAATTGTTTCTACCGCCCTGGGCAAGGCTGAACTTTTTGCTTCGTTGTTAGCCGGCAATTCTACTCTCAACCCACCTCCAAATGTTCAACCACCAACAGTCCCCAATGTCGCGCATAAAATGACGGATATCATTTTTAAAACTAAAAAGGTACGAAAGATGCTCTCTTCTCTTAATACCAGGAAAGCCTCTGGCCTTGACGAGATCCCAGCAATTGTTCTCAAAAAATGCACACCAGAACTTGCTTCTGTCCTGACTCGTCTGTTTCAGATATCTTACAATAAAGGCATATTCCCTAGTAACTGTAAAACTGCTCGAGTACAACCTATCCCCAAGAAAGGATCCAAAGCGTTTCCTAGCAACTACAGGCCTATTTCTCTCTTTTCAGTCGTCTATAAAGTGATGCAAAAGTATATAAACACCGAATTACTAAAATTTCTTGAAAAACACAGTGTTATCCACGACAGGCAGTATGGATTCCGTCAGCGCAGATCGACTGCCGACCTCCTTTCCCTTGTCACCCATTCTTGGAACAAGTCTATGGAACTACACGGTGAATCCAAGATTGTCGCTCTAGACATATCCAAAGCATTCGACCAGGTCTGGCATGCAGCGCAGCTTAATAAACTTCCGGCCTGTGGCCTACCACCAAAACTCTGTACCTGGACAGCAAATTTCCTCTCCAACCGGAGCATTTCTGTTGTCGTGGATGGCCATCCCTCTAAACTGTATCCAATTAATGCAGGAGTTCCTCAAGGTTCAGCTTTAGCCCCTACTTTGTATTTTCTCCACATCAATGACCTCCTCTCTAGCACATCCAACCCAGTTCACAGTTACGCGGACGACAGTACCCTCCACTCAAACATACAATATTCTAAGCCTGTCTATCTAGCCCAATTAGATGACAATCGCAGACTCATGAAGGGCTCTGTCTCTATGGATTTCCAAAAAATATTAGACTGGGGAAGTAGAAATCTTGTACAATTCAACCCCACCAAATATCAATCTTACTCTCTTTCTCATAAGAGATACACCAGCCCTAGACCCATCACAATGAACAACCAAGTTATTCAAAGTAATGAGTCCTTTTCTCTTGTTGGCATTTCTGTGGATCGACATCTCAATTAGCACCAACATGTCACATCACTCGCAGAATCGGCTGCTAAGAAATTAGGTTTCCTCTTCCAGGCCCGAAATACTTTTCGCCAGCTAATCTCTATACCTTATATACTTCACAAATAAGGCCAAACCTCGAATACTGCTCCCACATCTGGGGTGTAGCTGCCGCTTCTACACTCGCTATCCTGGACTCCATTCAAAAAAGAGCTATACGTCTCATCGGTGACCCTACTCTCACCTAAAGGCTGCCATCCCTTGCCCACCGACGTGCCGTTGGTGACCTCTCTCCCTCTTTAATAGATCTACACGGGCACTGCTCAGAGGACATATCATCCATAGTTCCTCCACCTTGCCTCCAACAGATCTACCAGGGGAACAGAGGGAATGCACCCTTTTACTGTCCAGGTTACCAGATATAGAACATCTTGTTATGCCCGCTCTTTTGTCCCGAGGACTTCCAAGTTGTGGAATTCCTTGCCGGCACATGTTTTTCCTTCTCCTCCGAACCTCCAAACCTTCAAGTCCAGAATTAACAAGTTGCCTCTTTCCTCCTTCTCAACACCCACGGTACGATAGTATAAGGCTGTAAGCCCTCGTGGTGTGTTGTTGAAATAAAAAAATAAAAAAAGTGAAATTAAACGTCTTATTGGCGGTGGTCGAGATTCCCCACGGTAGTGTTGGGCAAATTGGCGGAGACAATGAAATTTCATTTCAGAAGGCATAAAGTATTTAAACTTGAAAAGATTCATCGTTATAAAATACCGCTTTGGCAGGAGTTATCCGATGACGGTTCAAACCGATCGATGTAGTTTTGTGCAACATCAATGGATACATGTAATGATAAGTCTTTGGACGAACCGAATATTCTGTTTTTGGACGAATCTACTTTTACACTACATGGAGAAGCTAACAGTCAAACTGCAGATATTGGCCAAGGGAAATTCCAAGATGGGTGCGACAGAATCACACACAATATCAACAAAAGATAAATGTTTGGGCGGGAATTTTAAAGAGTAGGATAATTTGTGCCTACTTTTTTTTATTGAACTATAGACCAAGGGTAAATGTTGGACCGCGAATTGTTAGGAGTAGGATTGGTTACTTCTTTGATGGAACTATAAATGGACTACAATATCCACAATTTTTACAGCAATATCTCATTGCGACGTTATTGAACTTATTTCCTGATGGACACAATGCCGGTATGGTAAATCATAGCTTGTGGTTTGCAACAAGATGGTGCCCCCGCGCATTACGACGTTAATGTTAAGCAGTAACTGGATCAACAATTTTCTATCAGATGTATTGGCAGGCATGGTGCAATCGAGTGGCCAGTAAGCTCACCTGTCCCGACTCCCTTAGATTTTTTCTGTGGCGTCATTTGAAGAATGTGGTATTCAAAAGTAAACAAGATACTATCGGCGAATTAAAAACTAGAATTAGAACTGATTGTGCCAACATTTCTACAGAGATTATGAATAGAGTCCAACAAGAATTTGTTGACCGTTTTGGATATTGTCAGGCATAAGAGGGCAGGCATTTCGAATATTTGATTAAGTAAGACTAAACTATGTAATTCTTTATAAGCTTCACTTGTGTTAGGTGTTACTGATAATGAAAATGTTATTACTCACTTTATTTTATTCCTCCAAAATAAATTGGTGTTGCTGAATAGAGAATTGGATTAGCTTAAAAAAGATGTATCACATTACCCACCATCCAATTTCGAAAAAATAGCCACCCCTTGAAGAGGTGTAACGATAGGGGTGAGAGTTTTATACCAAAGGTTAGTTTTTGAAAATAAAAATTGAACTATTTTTGAATTTTCCTTAATAATGGTCACTTTCAATTTTATTGAATTTGTGCGTTACTTTAGAGACACAGTTATATATATATATATATATATATATATATATATATATATATATATATATATATATATATATATATATATATATATATATATAAAATATTTCCAGTTATCTCATTTTTTTTTAATCGTGGGATGTTGTGAATTTGAACATTCGCTTTATATGTTAATATTTAATATTTCCTTCTGCTATGTAAATTGTAATTTTTAATAAATAATTCATTAATATTATACATAATAAATCATTCCAAACGCTTGGAAATTTAATAAAAAGTTTTTATGTTGCAACTGAGGGTTATCCTACAATTAATATTTATACATCCGTATATATATATATATATATATATATATATATATATATATATATATATATATATATATATATATATATATATATATATATATATATAGGGTAGCGCATTAAAAATGAAACAGACCGATTTGCGTCGAGAGAAATTTTTTTTTAAGAGACGCTGAAACACGTCAATTTCAATATTGAGGGGGACATGTTTTGATATAAACTCAACTTTGTCACATCAACCCCTTAAGGGTGATGATAACAACCCTTATATTTTAGATAGGGAACATGGGTCGAGTGTTACATCATTTGAAAGCTCTTTGTTTCCTGAATTTAGCACAGTAATTTTTTTGGAAGTTTTATCAACTCATTTAAAAATTATTCACAATTGAAGATGCAAAAACGCATTTCACTCAATACGATAAGAAATGTGCTGATAGTGAATGTTTTGTTGTTTTGTAAACGAAAAATTGACTACCAGAACATTTCTTATCGGAATGAGAGAAATGCGGTTTATTATTTCAGTTTATCGTCGATTTGCTACTTGATAGTACTACCGAAAATTAATTTCACAATGTGTATTCTGTAGAAGAAAGAGTTGAAATAATTACTCTTTTTTTCCAAAACGATGACTGTGCCAATCGTATGGCAAATTTGTTTAATGAACGACATCCGAACAGACATGTTAACAGAAAATACATTCGACAAAGTGGTTCAGTAGCCAACAAAAAACGGGATCCTAGACGTGAATTTCCGGTTAGAAATGAGATTACTGAGATTGAAGTTTTAGGACAAATTGCTGCAAACCCAACTTTGATCACGAGAAAATTGGCCACTTTTTCAAACATCAAAAGAAGAACTATTCAGCGAATATTGAAGCATATTGCAGCCGTATAAAATTCATCTTGTACAACAACTGAGTGAAAATGATTTTGATCGGCGGCTGGAATTTTGTGAAGTTATGACTGCACGAATAGCTGTTAACGGGAACTTTCTGTTCAATATCTGTTTTTCAGACGAGTGTACGTTTTTAATAAACTCTACAGTGAATCGTCATAATTGTCGTTATTGGGCAGATAATAATCCAAGAAATTTTCACGAAGTCCACACTCAGACTCCACAGAAATTGAATGTCTGGACTGGCATTTTTGGAGACCGTTTAGTGGAACCAATTTTCTTGATGGCAATTTGAGTGGCGAGACGTATTTGGAGTTACTAGAAGATATCGTTTACCCTCTACTAATTGACATTGTTGAAAATTATGATCGCTATCAAGAAAATCAATTGGTGTTTCAACAAGATAGAGCTCCTCCGCATTTTTCACAACGTGTTAGGGAGTTTTTGAACAGAGAGTTTCCAGAGCAATGAATTGGACGTAGAGGTGCTATTGAGTGGCCCCCTAGATCACCGGGTTTAACTCCTTTGGACTTCTTTCCATGGGGCCATTTAAAGAGTAGAATTTTCGCAACACAACCGGGGTCTCTGGAAGAATTACGACGACGCATTATTGAAGAATTCCGTCTAATAACTCCACAAATTCTTCAGAATGTCAGAGCTCGTTTTGAACAAAATTTGTACTTTTGTATGGAAGCCGGTGGTCAACAATTTGAACACTTACTTAACTGAATAAACATTTTTGAACCTTTGGTTTTGTTTTTTAATTTTTTTTTTAAAGAAAAATTGATTGATCAGTGCATTTCTTATCACCATGAATGAAATACGTTCTTGCAACACCAACTATGAATAATTTTTAAACGAGTTGATAAAACTTTAAAAAAAATTGTGTGCTGAATTCAGAAAAGAAAGAGCTTTCAAATGATGTAACGCTCGACCCATTTTCCCTATTTAAAATATAAGGGTTGTTATCACCACCCTTAATGGGTTGATCTGACAAAGTTGAGTTTTATGTCAAAACATGTACCACTCAATATTAAAATTGACGTATTTCAGCGTTTCTTAAAAAAATTCTCTAGACGCAAATCGGTCTATATATATATATATATATATATATATATATATATATATATATATATATATATATATATATATATATATATATATATATATATATATATAGTATTAAATTTTCGTGAAGTCGACTTCACTCAAATTTAAAAAACGGGTTTTTTCATGTTTGTTTTTTCATAATTAGTTATAGTAAAACTCACGTTAGATCCTTGAAAATAAGCTCGGCTTTTAATAAAGAGTTTATTTTGCAACTGACGGCTTTCCCACAATTTTTCAAGTAAATATATATATATATATATATATATATATATATATATATATATATATATATATATATATATATATATATATATATATATATATAGTAGTGTTATCCAGGTTCACATACAGACATATGCACATAAAATAACATACACATAACAACTATTATTATTATTGATAAAAAAACTGTGCGGTACTTTATAGACCGAGGTAGTGATTCAGTTTTCTGCATCCGTCTGTACAACGGACCGGGTATAGTGCACCATTAAGATGAATTAAGTGCACAATACTGAATACTTTTATTTTTACAAAATGAAGAACAGCAGCCGGGTGGTCCAATGTTGTTGATAAGAGATTACTTATTGTATCGTGAATTGCAAGCTCGGATCTCTGTAAAAATACATTACACCTTCAGAATGACGAAGCATTTGCCAGTCGGAGTCACGTTAGGCCAGACAGGCAAATGACTGGATTGATTGATGGAGGATATGATTACACCTGCGATTATCAGATGCATGTCTGCGAGTGAATTTATAATTTACAATCTTGTTTTGTGAAAAAATGTACCTTTCATTGAATTTAATGCATAAAGAAATGTTAAAATACAACTGAAGTTGAGTAGATATCTTATATTATTGTAATTGTCATCAAAAAATAATTTTATTTATCTATATTCTGCTTTATGGGAAAAAATATAGGCAGGAATCCACCATCAACTCATTTTCCCCCCCGACTTCAAATGATAGTATTTCTTGTATCGTCAAAACAGAGTGATCTATTTGTTGGTATATTTGCTTTATACGCAAGGAAAGAGCCCGCCAACTACTCCAGCTGCAAAGTCAAAAAAAGTCTGCGGCGTGCGCAAGTGTGTTATGGTAGTGAATTTTCGTAAAAATGTCTCTAATTCCAAATACGTCTTTTGCGTGACAAAAGTCATCAAATTTGATGGAAGTATAACATTTATTGTAGAAACTGTGTACCATATAAATATCTTTATTGTTTGAAAAATATAGAAATTTTCTGGAAATAAATAAATATGTCCCGAAGAACACCTGGTCCAATTTTTCGGACCAACGAACCAATTCAAACAATTTACACAAAAACTACAATTGACAATATATAATATAAGCTTTTTGACAATAATTCACCCAAAAAATGTTCACATGAAAATTTGCCAAAAACCCCTTTTACGATAATTTGCCAACAACCCCTTTTACGAAAATTTGCCATTTTTTTTTAGCTTAAGTAATGTTGCAGAAAATTTATATAAAATTCTTTTTACGAAAACTCGAAAACAGATTTTACATGTGAATTCGCAAGCCTTTTTTTACAATAACTTATTAAACGTTACTTATTATCAGCGCCCGAATTATATGCAATTCGCATATTTAAGTTGCATATTTTAGTGTATATTGCCTAAATTGCATATTTCCATATATTTTGCATTATTTGCATATTTTACGATTTTTAGGGGTTTCTGTATATAACAAAAGCCATATACTTGTTTAATTGTAAATTGTAAAGGTAAATTTATAGGTCGTTTAAATGTAGCTGGCAGAAAGGAGATTCCAAATTCCTGGTATTGCATAGTTCGAGGGCTTCACTCAGATATAAGACAGCGCGCTAGACAGGGTGAGCTACCTTTGGGTTCTTAGAATCTGCCGCCTCCTAGCTTTGTAGGTGCTATACCTAAATGAAACTAGTAGCTAGTAGGTGAGAGTATAAAAACAAATTCTTGGGAGGATTGTCGGTAATGGCGCTCTTTTCTTTGTACTTTACATCAACGCGAAATAAATAGCAAAATATAGCAATTTGTACGTATTGTATAAATCTAAAATTCGTAAGAACTACGGTTTTACGCTCGCCTATCATAAAAACTGTGTTTGTTATTCCCTATAATAACTGCAGAATGTATTGAAAGGACTAACCGTCAGGTAATTTTATTCGTATCTTAAGTCTCGTAAGAAGATATTAAATGGGATTGGGGCTGATTTATTTACGTCAGTAGTCTAGAATTGAAATAATTTGTTTATATTATTTAGTTTGCTTGTGCTGCTTGTGCTTAGTTGCACGCACAGTGAATTTAAATTATCTTTAGACAGTGCTAGTGTAGGGTTGTTTTTATTATTTTATACTGTAAAAAAAAGTGCTTCAAATTGCCAATCTGGATACGGCCATACTCAGGGCTTTTCGTAGATAGTGACAACGTTTTTGTAAACCACGCGGGAAAGTTGTAAGTTATCATTTATTTTAAGCAACTGATCTATTTTTTGTTTTTCTAACCTTCGCCATTAATCAGCCCAGTATCTGTTTGCTAAATTTTCCGACACATGATTTATATATATATATATATATATATATATATATATATATATATATATATATATATATATATATATATATATGTATATATATATATATATATATATATATATATATATATATATATATATATATATATATATATATATATATATATACATCTTAAAGTCAATCGAAATAAAAAATTAAATAAAGCGATAAAAAAATATCTTGCAGTTCTTAAAAAAATTACTGAAATACAAATGAAAAGTATACTTCTTTATTTTTATTACATAGTTCACGGATATTGTATAAAAACAATACTAAATCTCTATTTATTCGAAAAAAAAAGTAGATGCCAGTAGTAATATTGATTTCTTTTCGAACAGATTTCAAGCGCAAGGAAATAGCTCATAGACCAACACTGTAAGACACATCTGCATCAAAGAAATTGTGAGAAACGAAATTCAAATAATATATCCCAAGCATTAATACGCGAATATTTGGGAAACCAGACAAAGAAAGCAGAAGAGGATACCTTTAAATTTGACTTATTCAAGGCAATGGTTGCTTCTAACATTCCACGGAATAAATTAAATAACACTGTCTGCAAGTCATTTTTGGAAAAATATTGTAAACAGTCTATACCAGATGAAAGTACTTTGAGAAAAAATATGGTTGAAAAATGCTATTTAGAAACTTTTTCATAAGTAAGTCTTATAAAAAATAATTTTTGTTACGTTGTAGTAGATGAAACTCAAGATGTTTGTGGTAGATATATTGATAATTTAATGATAGGCACCTTAACTGAAATTTATTCATCTAGACCTTACTTAATTGCAGCCAAAAAAATAAATAATATTACTATAACAAGATTTATTTAAGAGGGTCTGTCAAACGTGTTTTTATCAAATGCTGTACCAGTTGATAAAGTTTTATTACTGCTTATCGATGCTGCTTCATATATGGTCAAAGTTGAAATTCATTTAAAAATATTTTATCCCAACTTAATTGTACGTGCCTGGCTCACGGGTTAAACAGGGTAGCAGAAGAAATTAGATAGAAATTTCCCTTAGTCAATGATTTTATTAATAATATGCAAAAAGTGTTCTTCAAATCTCTTTTAAGAGTTCAAAGATATAGAGAAGTTGTGGCTGGGGTACCATTACCTCCTAGACCAGTAATCACGCGATGCAGAACCTGGATCGAGGCTGCCTTATTTTATTTTGAACAATAGATATTAGACATTTTCAGACATTTATTAATACAACTAAAATATTTTTTCTTGGATACCTAAGTCAACATGACTTGTTTGTATCCTTTACAGCTAACTCCACACAATCGCCAGTACATTAATTTGAACCACTTAATATCCACAATATTTACTTTTTTCTCCCTCTTTTTTTTGTGCTCCTATCTAACCAGATGTGCCCCGATCCTCAAAAGATGAGAGATGCAACTTTAAACCAAAACAATGTCTTAGTGTTAACCACAGTAGGGGAATCAACAGCATATCCTACACTCAATATAGTTCATTTTGTCAACCCTTAGTCTCCCTTTTTCATATCTTTCTTCTGCATATATGATATCCATACAACCAACACCTCTATACCACCCACAACCAAAATGTTCATACACATCATAGTACTCACCCACCCATTTCTCCACGCATGCATATTATATTTACACACACATATGCACACAGACACGCACTCACGACAGCACACTCCCACACAGCACACACTTACTTTCCCTGCACCTTGTCCAGGCAACACATCCACTCCATACCACTCAACTATCATACTGCTCTCTACTTTAACATTGCTTTCAGTTCGACCTGTTTCAAAATAACAAAGCTAAAAATTTCTTTTTTAAATTTAGATTTAGATAAAATCCTCAAATTTGCTGGTAATTGATTATATAACTTTGGACCCCAAAATAAAACCGATCTTTTATAAACGCTCCTATTTACCGGTGGAATAGTCAAGTTTTCACCTATTCTACAACTTGTGCCATATGTGTGGTCCACCACATTTATTGCCCGAAAATGATGATGCATATGTTTTAGTACATTTAATATAAACATTCCTCTTATATCGAGTAGTTTAATATAGTCGTTACTATAAAGAAAGTTCGTACTAGACCTAGAATCCCTATGAAGAATGACTCTCAATATACTATTTTGAGTAACTTGAAGCGCAGCTAATGCATTTTCATAGCACGCATTCCAGAAAATAATACCATACCCCACAAAAGACTCCACGAGAGACTTGTAAACCAGTATTAGGTTTTCTGTTGTTAAAATATTTCGCAGGGTATAGAATTTGTATATAATCTTTTTCACCTTTGCATTCATATACGCTGCATGTTCTTAAAAGAACATTTTAAAGAAACTATTAATAAAGCAAATGGGCCTGTTGCAAAACAAATTACATTTTTTTAAATCAGAAACACTCTAAAAAATGTGGGTTTTACCAAGAGATTTTTCAGACGATTTAAACAATGTAGACCCTACCATATTGTGAAGCTTAAAATATGCTCCAATTACCACACATATTTTTATAAATATCAGAGTAACTGGAATGAGACTTAACATGTGGCTAGAAATATTGCAAATAAACCTACGTTGTGAATTTCAAGCAATTTGGTACACAATATTTAGAGTTTTTTCCAAATTAAAAATAAAAATCCCAAAGACATGCGTTGAAACGACTTAGTGGTTAAAGTCGAATGCCTGACATACAGAGTAGTTAACTGCCAGGCGTAGATTGATTCATACAACAGGTATACACCATACAGCAACGGTAACCAAACTAAATATATACCAGGCAGAAAACACACTACCCGAACCAACAATCGTGAAATCACGGCCGTAGTTATGGAAAATGACAGACGACATGAAATTTAAAATTTGCCAAGTGATTGTTATTTAACTGGGCGATTCAATTAATTATTGAAATACACTATATTTGTAGCTGTATTAACGGCCTCAAACACAGTTTTAGCGCCCCATAGATATAATACGTGTCCCATAATAATGTAGCAGAAATTTAAACAAAATCAAGCCAAGTTTCTTTAAAAATGATTCTAAAATAGTTTATTTTATCTTTAAACTTAAACATTAGACGTCATATAAAACCTAAACAGCCGTAGGATGTGTTTCAATGGTAATTCTACTACCTAATTTTCTGTAATTAATTAATGATGTATACTTTGAATATAATATCCCGGGCATGGAGCCGATCTAAAGTATGACGCAAATAAAACCTTTGTTGACGGGTGCCCAGATAGTGTAGCGGTTACCATGCTCGCTTCTTACGTAGAAGGTGACGCGATCGAGTCCAGCTGGATGCATGTATCTTTTTTTATGTTTTATTTTCACATTTGGAGAAACAATAGTGCACAAATTTCATACGTTTTGAACAATATCTTATTTTTGTTTAAAACGCCTAAATAAGTTTGTCACCTTTGAGTCTGAACTCATAATTTTGTTATTGTTGTAATTGTTATTGAAAAAACCAGCTTGATTAGGTTGGCTACAACGAAATCATATTGGCGATTAATAAGGAAAACTCACTGCTTCGTTAATAATTTGGCAGATACCTTACTTTTCTAAATGTGAATTAAGTTTCCTTCTGGAAATCTTCTGTATAACATTAATGAAATTTGTAATACAATTTTCTTTTAAAGAGACTTACCCTATATACAGATATAGCAAAAATTAGTTCTTTACCTTCATACAAAATTGAGTTTTGGGCATTTTTCTCAAAAGGGGTTAAAACGCAAGATTTTTTAATAATAGAGAGATATCGATGGTAACACTTTCGAAAGAAATCTTCAAATGTGCGCGTACCAGGACCTCTAAAATCCATTTTCAAGGTCTATGTAAGTTTAAAGTATTAACTTTAAACTAATATGCCGTATAATAATAATGTACAATTCTTATGAAAATTCGCTACTATAACGCACTTGCTACGTCGCGAATTTTTTTTTTTTGAATTTTCCTTAATAATGGTCACTTTCAATTTTATTGAATTTATGCGTTACTTTATATACAGTCTATACAATCAACCTTACTTCTATACACCACAGAATAAATCTTGAATACCTCTGCTTTTTTTATCGATACTGTCATTAGCATCACTCAGCAGAAGTTGCGTCGTTGGTACCCTCGCTTCCGAACTTTGTTACCTCCTTCGAATAGAAAAGCTTAAGAGAGAACGAGAACCGTGGTATATGTGATTGACCTCAGGTGGAAACGGCTCTGCTCTATGGTGAGGACACAATTGCCTATAACACCCTACCCTAAACTAGCTATCTAACAGATTATCAAATTCATTATGATTAGCAGCACTTTTTAGGAGGCTGACAGATCTGAATATAGTTGGATACTCACATTCTCTTCCTTCGCTTTCTTCGCACTGCCCAGAGTCCTATATTTGTGGGCTTTCCAGACTGGTGCTAGGTAACATATAAATTTAGATATCTAGAGAGTAGTTAGTAAGAATAATTTGTTTATGCTGAGGCCAAAATACATGAGAAGTTGGGGAGGGATTTCTCTTCAATTAAACCGATATTTCATTATAACAAAATATATAAATGTATTCATAAAAATTGAATTTGAAATAGCAAACAAAAATGAAATAAAAAAAATGGTTGGTAAATCTCAAATAAACATTAATTGCATACAAATAACAATTAGATAAACAGCAAGAATTTCAAAAGCAGGAAATTATTAATTAACATACATGTGTCGAAATAATAAGATAAAGATAGTTACATACTACTAAAATGTTACTGTTAATTTCTTAGGGTATTGCTCAAAATAAACACAACAAATGATTAGGTAAATTACTTGACGTTTATCAATCAATTGCTAAGTGTTTAAGTAAATTTACTGGCCAGTTCCTAAGTGAAGCTCCAAAGAAAGAAAATTTATCAGTATTTCCTTACGTAAAATTTCTATATTAATTATGAAAACTAAAAGATATTAAAGAGAATATATAGGTTAGATATTTTACAGACAAAATTTGCTAATTAAAATTTAAAAGACATTACTAAAAACTGTGTGTTTAAATATAGAAAAAAAAATTGATCAAATCTTAGAGATTAAACAGGGAATATTTACTCGTGTGGTCAGCATCTCTCTGGTTAGGTTAGGTTAGGTTAGATTGTGAGTGGTCCATATCGGTCCCTCCACCGCGACCATAAGGTCTATTGTGGCTCACGCCTAATGTCTATATTTCGCCCAACAAATCCAGCCTCCTACAGAGGTCGATAACCTTTGCGGGCGAAAGTTGATCCAGATCCTCTGGAGCAAGCTTTACCTTGCCAAAGAGCAGGTGTCTAGTCCTATCCGCTGCCGGACAGGAACACAGCACGTGCTCTGCTGTTTCGTCATTCTCCATACACAGCCGGCACTCGGTCTCCTGACCGATCCCAATACGGTGCATATGATGCCGCAAGCGACAGTGTCCTGTATACAGGCCGACTAGAGTACTCAGTTGTTGTCTGTTCAACTCTAGAAGTTTCTTAGCCCTTGACTCAGACAGGCCATTTATGAAGGCCTCAGAGTGAGCTAATCCTGGAAGATTTTGCCAATATTGAATTGTCCTTCTATCTGTCCAGGTCTTTAAGGTGCGTTTTGCTGTGCAAGATGTTATTCCCAGCACCGGTTCTGGTCCGACAAAGTCTCTATGGGCACCACTCCTGGCAAGCGTGTCGGCCGCAACATTGCCATCATGGTCCGAGTGACCCGGTATCCAGACCAGCGACACCTCATTACAGCTGCCCAGTTCATTAAGGGCAGATTTACAACTCCATACCGTCTTTGAATTGCACCGGTAGGAACCAAGAGCCTTTATTGCAGCTTGGCTATCTGCAAATATCTTTATCGATTTGTTTGTGCATAGGTCTTTTAAGCTTTCCCTTGCACACATCTCGATGGCATAAACTTCTGCCTGGTATATGGTTGCGTACTTGCCGAGGCTAGCTGATAGTCTAGCATCGGTGCTGCCCCCATATGCGCCGGCTCCTACTCCCATATTGGTTTTGGAGCCGTCAGAGTACCAGCAGAGGTCCGCTCTCAACAGGGTCGATTGGTTCCGGTCCCAGTCCTCCCTTTCCGGGAGGACGGTCTTGAAAGACAGATCTCTGCTGATTTTTGTAGGCATCAAGTCCGAGACCATTCCCAGAATCCTGTGACGATCACTGTCATCAATGAGTCCGAACCCCCTCAGACTGACTTCCCTCGGCATGTTATCTGCCGTTTGTATTAATCTGTACGTTGTCCACCTCGCCACCCTCTCCAACCATATGTGAAGTGGGGGAATATTGAGGAGGACCTCCAGAGCGACTGATGGTGCGGTGCTTATCGCTCCCGTTATCATCAGACATGCTTGTCTCTGTAGATGAGCCAGTTTGGCCCTCGCGGTACCACGAAGTACCTTAGGCCACCAAACTATGGCTCCATATGTTATCATAGGTCTGATAACCACTACATAGAGCCAGTACATCTGTTGGGGGTTTGTTCCCCAGTTGTTCCCACAGATTCTCCGGCAGGTCCACAGGGACATCTTAGCCCTGCGGATAACATTTTCTAACTGTCTGTCCCAGTTGAGCTTCTTATCTAGGATAACTCCCAGATATTTTGCTTGGTCCGATAATGGAATGTTTTCCCCCATAAGATTAGGTGGTTTTAATTTGTCCAACCTTCTTCTTCTGGTGAACGGGACAATGATCGTTTTGCGAGGGTTCACAGACATCTGTTCCCTACGGCACCAATCATTGACTACATTTAGTGCTTCTTGAAGAGTACTAGACAGTTCCTCCTCAGATTTGCCTCTAACCATTATGACGAGATCATCCGCATACGCCTGGACCTCAACCTCCCAGAGTCCGAGGATATCCAGCAGGTCGTCCACAAAGAGGGACCACAACAGGGGGGATAGAACGCCCCCCTGAGGACACCCTCTCGCAGCCCTAACGCTGACCACCTCCCCCCGTAATGAGGTAATAATGGTCCGATTGTGCAGCATGTTTCCGATCCAGCCACAGATGGTAGGTTCCACCCCCCTAGCGATAGTGGCCTCGTAGAGGGAGATCGGTAATGCATTATTAAATGCTTCTTCTATGTCGAGAAATGCCGCCACCGCAACCTCTCCATTTTCCAGAGAGTGTGTGATCCTCTCGACGAGGTTATTGAGCGCTAACTCAGTTGATTTGCCAGTTTGATAGGCATACTGGTGGGTATTTAGGGGGTTCTTGGGTAAGATGTTCCCCCTAATGTGTCCGTCCAGTATTTTTTCCAATCCCTTCAGGAGGAATACTGAGAGGTCTCAGTGAAGTAGGTAGGAGGTCATTACGTCCCAATTTGGGAATGTAAACCCCCCTAACCACCGTCCAGCTGGAAGGAATATAGTTCCAGGCCAGACTGGCTCTGAACAGCCTGATAAGGAAGGGTAGGAGAATCTCCAGTCCCTTTTGTAGTAGGGCCGGTACCACCCCATCCTCCCCTGGCAACTTGAATGGCTGGAAATGATTCACAGCACACTCCACTGCCGAGGCTGTAACTATTCTCCGAGCAACTAGCCAGTCCTCCCTTTGGGGGGGTTTAGATCGTCCCTCAGCTGGTAGGACCTCACCGTTGCTCAGGATCAGACAATCTGGGAAGTGTGTGTGTGCTAAGAGCTCTAACGTTTCTTTCCGAGATTCAGTAAAGGAACCATCTGGTCGTTTTATCGATCCCAGTTCCTGTACACGGTCGCGTGACAGAATCCTGTGGATTCTGGCGCTGCTGGGCAAATTATTAATGTCCCCGCAGAACCTTCTCCAGGACTCCCTCTTAGCGTTCCTGATCTCTTTATTATAATGTGTTAGAGCAGTTTTATATTGCTCCCAGTTGCCTGTAATCTTAGCACGATTGAAGAGACGTCTAACTTCTCTTTGTAGTTTATCGAGGTTATTATTCCACCAAGTAGATCCCCGACTGTCTCTCTTTGACCTCAGTGGACAGTTTTCGTGATAGGCAGAGACCACAGCTTCCCTAACCTGTTCGGCCGCAATCTCGATCTCATCACGATCCCTCACTGTGGGGATTGCGGACCCAAGTCTGCCGGTGAGGGACTGTTTGTATCCCTCCCAATCCGTCCTCCTCAGGTCCCGATACTCCACCACAGGTCTAGGGCCTGTTTCAATCTCAAATAGGATATGGGCATGGTCTGAACATGAGGGTTCAGACGACACCCTCCATTTGAGGATTTTTGAGCTCAAAAGCCTTGAGCTGATCGTAAGATCTAAAACCTCTCTCCGGTTAGCTGTAAGAAAGGTGGGTTCCGAGCCTATGTTGTTGACAACCAGCTCCTCCCCTAAAATGTATTCAAATAGTCATTCACCTCGTCTGTTAGTGTCCGTGCTCCCCCAAGCCAAGTGATGGGAGTTCGCATCACACCCCATTACGAGGTGATAGTTGTTCCTCTTGCAGTAGGCGATCAATTTCCGCACCTCTGCTGGAGGTGGTTGTTCTGCATCTCTGTCTCCAGGGAAATAGGCCGAACAGGACTTCCAGCCTGGTCCCCCCGGATGTGATCACGAGATGGATGGATGCCATGTCCTTGGTGCAGTACTCTGAAAGTGTAAAATACTGCAAGTTGTTTCTGATCCAGATACAGGCTCTGGGCTTAGTACCAGAGCCCACCTCTACTATCTTACCAGAAGTGTTACCCAGCCCTTTAGTTCGTTCCGAATTAGCGGTCCAGGGCTCTTGGAGAAGAGCAATATCTATTGGCTCTTCCTTTAATTTCATGCTAAGGAGGTATGTCGCAGCCTTAGCATGATGCAGATTAGCTTGAATGCACCTTAAGTTTGTGGGCATGGGGGTAGGAATATAGGAATGTATGGAGGAAAAAGGAGTAGTTTAGGAGCTTAAAGGAAAAGGAAATTATGGTGCAGGTTCCTCCTCCTTTTTAGGAGCTCGATAACCAAGCTTCCTATAGGAGGGTCTACCTTTGGTAGTCGTCCTAGGGGTGGACTTTCCTTTCCCCTGTTGTTTCCCTCTGGAGGTTCCAGTGGAAGGTTGAATCCTGCCACCTCCTCTATTGGGTCTGTGTAAGTCGTGTCCATGTTTGGTCCCACGAGCAGCAAGGGAAAATAGACCTCCATGGAAGAGCCCCGCATCCCATGAATAGGCATTTACACAGGGAGGTCGCCCGGTTTCCCTGGGGAGGGTTAACGTTAGCGACAGAACTACCATCCTGCCAATGCCCGGCCATATCGGCCAGAAGCATCATCGCCTCGGCACCAACCCGCCAACGACCTTGCGATGTGGGTTTTTTATAGAGGACTCTCCTCGCAATGCCGGCCAATTAAGGCAAGCATTCCCGGCCCTCCTAAGACATGACTAGGAAGGGTTACGGTTTGGTTAGTTCATTTAGTTCACGTCTAATAGTAGACGCTATCCAGGGTGCACCACGGGGAGGCGAACTAACTTTACACCCCAGCATCTCTCTGACATAGTGTTTAAATTCAAACTTGATCACGTGGTTTTGAAAGTTCGGGTTACTAGAACTTCAGATATTCAATTTTGGCCTGAAAGTTCTGCTGATTCAGACAAAAGATTTTGGTCAGATTCCCCAATCTTTCCTAGTGATCCTGTGAAGATGCTCTCCACGTGGCATCAATTATGAGTGCCTGACACAGATTTCAGATTCCAACAAGAGCGGAAAATTTGGGGAAAATGACTGGGACTTCCCATCATAGTTTATTAGGCCGGTGGGTGTTACTACTCCCATACAACCCGACCATTTGACACCTATGTCGATGCTTGACGGAGACTTTGCGAATCTCAGTTGAAACGTGAATTTGCTCCAGCAAAATTCACTACCACTTGACTTAAGGTACGATAACAACCAGGAATTATTTCTAATCACGACAAGAAATCTACAATTTGACACAGAGAAACACATCTTAGATCCCGTTTTTAGGCTGAATTCTATGTTTATTTAGACTCGAAAATCATTTAAGTTACTTTAAATAATCACTGACAATAATTATTGAGTTGTACAGATAACAGAAAGAACATTACTACCCCGTTTTAAGATAATTCAACAGCCAGCGTAGCTGACGTGTTGACGCTAAGACGGCACAGCAAAGACTCTCCCTCGGCGAATGTTTTGACGCTGCACGAAACATCTTGAATTCTGACCGTTACAAACCATGCGCTATCTCTTTCTAGCCTCGGTTCTTCGAATGAGATAAAGCGAAACCTCCCTCGGTGGCGTTGCAGAGAATTTTCCTACCTGCACGCAAACACTTTCAAACTGTCGTTGGCTTACGTCACCGATTACGGAAATTTCCAGATAAATAATAATTTGTTCTCGAACATTCTGACGTATATTTTAAATGCCTATTTCGTTCCTGGAAATATTTGTTCAGTAATAATGCGATGTGGTTTTCCATGGCAAATATATAATGAGCTTTAACATACAAATTAGAAACGCAGTAAAGGTGTTTACGGTACTTGAAGATTTAGCGACCTTTCATAAAAATAATTTTGAAATCAAAACACGAATTGCCTTACAGATATTGGATTGTTGGCCATTAATTAGGTCTCTTACGGTTCCATTCTGGATAATTAAAGTAATAACGAAACACAAGCGTTACAACTTTCCATAGTATATCCGTGCGGATTGAGAATAATGTTTGCAATGTAAAGCCGTCAGATTTTGATAACAGCAGCTTGCTAGCAGTAGTGCTTTAAAAAATAGAAACTAATGATTCATTCAAGGCAACTTTGATTGGCTGATACAATAGAACATATAGTCACGTCAAGAATGAGAATCACCTTACATAAGATTGATTATGTTCAGTTATTGTCTAGATTCCTTAAACTTCATTCATTTTTATTTCGGTGATTTACTATATGTGAAACGTTTGATTTTGTTATCCCAATCAATTAAATTATAACAATTAGTGACAAGGAACTGACAACCTTTAATTGATGGATAATTTAATTCGGGGAGCGATTGACGCATAACTACTATTGTCTGCCAATAAAATTAATTTTATTTTTGAATGTCCTGTCTATTTAAAACACGACTGTCTAAATTTAAGAATTAGATATTATAATACTTAAAATGTTTATATTATTTTAAATCTCATTAAAGTTTTTTATACACACGGTGTACGATATAAGGTTGTGCTGCATGTTCATCTCGAAAACCGCAAGAGACAGCTGAATGAGAGAAAACTGACGCAATGGCAAGAGCTCATAAACAGCGTTATCAGAATTGAATTACCGTTTTTTGTTTTTAAGTTATTTTGGAAAAAGTGCTTTTTTGAATGTTAGTTTGTATTTATTTCTGAAGTTATTTGAAAAGATATCAAGAATAAAACAAAATAACCAAAACAACTTTAAACCCAAAACTAAATATTAATTGGCACATGTGAAAACAAACAACTGTCGTTTTAGACGCCTACTATTGAAAAATGAGCAAAAATCACCAAAAAGCCCTTTTATGTCGTAAAACGGCAATTGACATTCAAATGGCACGCGCTCTGTTTACGCATATTTATAATTTTCACTCGATTTTTACTCAGTATTGTGCTTTGCTGTTTTAGTAAATGGAAGACTTGCCTGAAGTGCTGTTTAATTATAATCATGCTGCACTGGCCTTCTTAACCTGCTCTGATATCAGTTTGCTCAATTAAAAGCTAAACGAAGGAAACATATGCTCACATGACAATGTACGGCAGGTTTGGTTTTTCCTTCTTTTAGCTTTTAATTAGGCAAACTGATGTCAGGTCAGGAAGGCCATTAGGCAGGATTATGATTAAATAGCACTTCAGGCAAGTCTTAATAGCAACCAGGGATATTTATGGCGGAAGAATCGGGTGCAAATTCGAATTATGCGTATTTACCGCCTCCTACTTCATGTTGGTTGAATTTGTCGTTTGTGTCATAATTGCATTTTAATTCGATTATTGTGGAAATAAGAACAGACATGTAATAAATATCATATGGAGGATGCATGCATGTATGTCAGACGACATGTTAGAGGGTTACCTGATAAAAGAAACCTCGGAGAAGTCCGTTTAAAATCACCGAAAAATAACCTCAAAATCCGATAAAGAATTAACGATGTATATGTAATTCTCATTCTATAATATAAAGCCACGTACCAAATTTGGTTGCACTACCTTTGTTATTTCCAGAGGTATAAAATTTTTCCGGAAGAAAACCTTTTCCAGGAAAAACTGGGCCGATATTCCTGACTACCGAACTTAACCAAGCCACCTCTAAAAGGAAGTTACTGGCCACATTTCATCAAAATTATTTTCTGAGACACATCTATATATATATATATATATATATATATATATATATATATATATATATATATATATATATATATATATATATATATATATATATATATATATATATATGCTCAGAAAGATTTCCGCGGTCTTTAATGTGAGACATGCTTGGTTCTCGGGTTAAACCGCGTCCAGAATTTATGGAAACTTGACGTTTCGGTTCCTGTTTTGGAGCCATTTTCAAGAGGTAAAGGAAATATGTAAGGACACTCTAAGGCCTCAATCTGCCTACTCCTTAAAGTGATGGACAAAGGTGGGTAAAGGAAATATGTAAGGACACTCTAAGGCCTCAGTCTGCCTACCCCTTAGAGTGGTGGACAAAGATGGGTAAAGGAAATATGTAAGGACACTCTACGGCCTCAATCTGCCTACTTCTTAGAGTGGTGGACAAAGGTGGGTAAAGGAAATATGTAAGGACACTCTAAGGCCTCAATCTGCCTACTCCTTAGAGTGGTGGACAAAGGTGGGTAAAGGAAATATGTAAGGACACTCTAAGGCCTCAATCTGCCTACTCCTTAGAGTGGTGGAAAAAGGTAGGTAAAGGAAATATGTAAGGACACTCTAAGGCCTCAATCTGCCTACTCCTTAGAGCGGCGGATAAAGGTGGGTTGGGTTGTTGTAGCTCGATTACGGGGCCTCAATCTGCCTACTCCCCAAATCTCGCTGGAGATCGTCTGTGAGGTCTCAGTGTGTTCAACCCTAGGCCTCAGAGAGATCTCTCTGAGTGTGGCCTTTTGTCATGTATTTTGGATTTATGTCTGTCCAACAACAACAATTTTGTCAGTTCAGCTTATCATTTCAAGCAAACGTTTATTTGCTAGAAAATTCTATAGTATTCCTTATATTTACGCCATTTCTGTCCAGCAGGTTCATCGTTTGCTTGTAAAATTGTTATCATTGCTCGTGATCCTCTTCTGTCAATTTTCTCATGTCTGATTGTCTGATGATTGGTAAGACGGCGAAACTAGTTATAACGAAGAAAACATATACTTGTGAAGTCAGAAAAGTATAGCTACATCTATATTTAGTTTCCAAATTTATTTAGTTTCTAATCAAACATACTAACAGCTAAAGTTATGGCTCATGATAATATCTATAACAGCCGATTGTAATAAAATATATTTGTCGATTCAAAGCTGTGAGAATCTTGCTGGTTTTTAAAGATCTCAACATAAGGTCCAATTCCAGTAAAAAAAGCAGATAGTATATATATATATATATATATATATATATATATATATATATATATATATATATATATATATATATATGTAAGTTTTATCACAAACAAGTAAATCAAAAAAGAACTATTTTTGTGAATTACCTAAAGTCCTATAATCAACCGACTTATTAATTTTGCGTGTGACCTTTCGTATACACTGCACAGACCGCTAATAAATTTGCGATTTATTTTAAACAGATAAATTCAAATGACTCATGAGTTACTGATATTGATAGATGTTATGGCTCTTAAAATGTGTATTCACAAAAACGATCTTAAAAAACGAATGCAATTTTTGTACTCTCCCGCAGCGTTGGAATCGAATCTAGGGAACCTCGTTATTATAATACTAATTAATTTGCGTCTTATATGGCAGTGATTGTGAGAACCAACATAGACATTTGCAAATCAAAATCTGTTGAGTCACGCACATACGGTTATAAAATAATTTCTATCAAATCTTTTAAGGCATCCTCACACAGTAACTTAAAATATAATAAAAGCCTAGGCGCAAGAAGTTATGGAAGTGAATTTTCATAAAAATATTTTTAATAGCAAATCTGTCTCTTAAATGTAAGCAGGCATCAATTTGGTTACCGGTAAGTATAATCTATATAGTAGAAACAATGTACCAGATTTTATCAAAATAACTTTTTGTTTGAAAATGTACAAAAATTTTCCAAAAATGAAAAATTCCGAGAATAAACTTAAAATGTTTCCCAGAAAACTGATTTCCTAGCCAACGAACCTTAGGTTAATAGCAAATTGAGTTATTGAATTTTGAAGCATTTAATGATAATTCACTACCAAAATGCACTTACTGCGCCTCGATTTTTTCTTACAAACATCCATTATATTTCGATGAAAAATGCAAAAATTCAACAACGACTTATGGGCCACCTGTGATTGTCAAAATAATTTTATAAGATGCAGCTCAGGACACCCTATAATTAACGTACACAATTTTTTCTCGTATCTTACATAATAACAATTATATTGAGCTTTAACGTGGAAATGCGTCACCCTGTATATATGTAAGCTGATAAAAAGTGAAACTAAACCGGGATATGGATTCTACGGGGGCCTAGTTTGCACTCATTTGAAGAAATCTTTTTAAAATTTAAAAGTCGCGGCCACCTAATTTTTTATACGAAAATTTGCGCTAAAAATTATAACCGAAATGAATTTGAAATGAATTTTCTGGAAACATTTTAGTAAAATGAAGGGCAGTTATGGTTGAAGCTGAAACTTAAGGGCAGTAACGGCTCGTGCCTTAATGCATTGGGGGTGCGCAAGAAAAAAAGTTCGGGACGCAGCAAGTGCGTTATGATAGTAAATTTTTATTAAATATTTCAAATTTGAATAACTCAAGTTTCTACAAACATAGAAAGTGTAATTTTGGTGTGTAGTAGGGTCTTACCTAGGGCAACATATCCACCAAATTTCATCAAAATAACTTTGTAATCTTCGGAGATTTTTTTTTTCAAAAGAAATAAATGAATAACTTAATTTTTTTTAAATGTAGAAAGTTGAATTTTAGTGTGTAGTAAGGTCTTTTACAAGGCAACATATCCAACAAATTTCATTAAAATACCTTTTAATTTTTGGAGAAAAATATATATTTTTTGAAACAAAACTAAAAATTTTCCCAGAAAACGTTATCCGATGTTCCTGACTAACGAACTCATCCAAGCCATTAATAAAAGAAAGGCACTTGCCGAGTTTGATTAAAATCAGTTGCTTATTTTTTGAGTTATCGGTTGGATACATATATATATATATATATATATATATATATATATATATATATATATATATATATATATATATATATATATATATATATATATATATATATATATAAACATAAAAATTGAAACTGACCCCGGATATAGGTTCTAGGGATCCTATTTCGCGCTCATTTGAAAAAAAAATTGTAAAGTCTCTCCATCGATATCCCTTTATTAGTGAATTTTTTAAAATAAAAATTCACTAAAAATGAAGGGCGCCTATTTTTCCCCGAAAATCTATTATAAGGAAACGTACTTACTAAACTTAATAATTATTAACTACTTACCAAGTTTTCAAGTTTTCCTCTAGTTAGTTATACGTTGTAGTAGTTAAAAGTCCCTTTTTAAAAGTTAACCTTTAAATTTAAAATATCCACTGAATTAATCACATTATCACAATTATTTTGTCCACTTATTAAGCAACTCGAAGTAGTAACCATCATAATAATAATAATTGTCTTGTTAGAACATGTAAATCACAACGAAATGATCTAATTAAAAATCAATCCGACGCGAAGACGAAAATTACTAGATAGTAGGGTAGCAGGTACACACACTCTGCCAAAAGTCCACTACAAACTGGAAGTGTTTAATTTTATAGCGCACAACAGATTGCTTATTCGGTCGTTTTCGACGAAGATCATCAAGATTCGGCGATCTTTTCGCACTGAGTATCGCATTTCGTGAGAGCGCCGAAAAATACACACCGCCGCCCGATGCTTTATATAGATATGGATATATGTAACGTCTGCAACGATTAACACTTTCTGTATTCTATATTTTTGGCTGCCGACTCTCTACGATCCTCGATATACTAATTTTGTTTGTTGAATGCAGGAGGTAAAAAAGTAAATAAAAATATATTAAAATATAGCATAGCAAAAATATTATTTTTTTCACGGCAGGCGGCTGTGCGCGCGCACGGGCGCACTTATTGAGGAGCCGCCCCTGCTTAAGGGTTTGCGAAATACTCTTCTTGCGACATTTTCTTTACATAATCTGTATTTGTTTTAGGTTCTTTGGCTAAATGTTTTGACGTTTCAAATCGCGACTTTCACGTTTTAAAGAAAACCCCTTTTTTTTTCTTTAAATGCCTCTAACATTTTTGTCTTTAAACTTAGAGACCTAAATTGGTATGTGGTTCACACTTTATAATACAAACACGCGTACCAAATTTGGTTCCCCTTACTTTGTTATTTCCGGAGATATACATTTTTTCCAAAAGAAAACACACAAATTTTCCGGGAACACCTGGGCCATTTTTCCTGGCTAACAAACTTATCCAAGCCACTTAGAAAAAGAAGGTACTCAGCAAAATTTATCAAAATCCGCACATTATTTTTTGAGTTATCGGTGCGATACGTATATACAGTATGGCCCATTTGATATGGAAACACCCCTGTAACTTTTGTATGTATTATTCGATTTTGATGAGCAAAAGATAAAATGATATAAGATAAAAAACTCTATTAATGCTGTGAAAATTATTCTCTACGTCACCTGTCCAAGGTCTACTAATGCAGTTTCTCTATGTCAAAAAACTGGAAAAAAGCTTAGGGCCATTTTTAGGGAAGAAATAAATATACCACGGCATTCGGCATCACTCAAAATAGATATATACCAAATTTCATCAAAAAAGAAGAATTATTAACCATTTCAGAGAAGTTTATTTGTGTGACCCTTGTATATGGAAACACCCACATAACTTTTGTATTTATAACGCATTTTTTTAACAAAATCTCTAAAGATAGAAAAAAGTTTGGGACACAACAAGTGCGTTATGGTGGTAAATTTATATTAAATGCTTCAATAACTCAATTTTCTATAAACGTAGAAAGTTTAATTTTGGTAGGTAGTAAGGCCTTTCCCAGGGCAACATATCCACCAAATTTAATTTAAATACTGTTGTAATTTTTTTCGAAAGAAAATTCAAATTTATAATAACTACATTTTCTATAAACTTAGAAAGTTGAATTTTAACACATAGTAAGGTATCTTCCAGGGCAATATACCCATTGAATTTTATTAAAACAGCTTTGTAATTTTCGGAGAAAATAATGTTTTTCGAGGAAAAACTCAAAATTTTCCCGAAAAACCCTGTCCGATTTTCCTGACTAACGAACTCTTCCAAGCCATTAATAAAAGGAAAGGCACTTGCCGAGTTTCATCGAAATCGGTTGATTATTTTTTGAGTTATCGGATATATATATATATATATATATATATATATATATATATATATATATATATATATATATATATATATATAGATATATATATATATATATATATATATATATATATATATATATATATATCTATATATATAAAAATCAAATATGCGGATATGTCCATCAATCAGTCAACAGTGAGTCGAATAAATAAGAAATTTCGAGAAACGTCTAGCGTCTAAGATTTGCCAAAAACAAGTCGCCGATCTATAAGTGAAGAAGTGAAGTTAAACGTCTTATTGGCAGTGGAAGAGAATTTCCACAGGAGTGCCGCATTCCTGGCAAATGGGACCATTCTCTACCCCTATCAATGTGAGGTGTCTCCTAAGGGCGCAGTAGTCTGTCAGCACTCCAAGGATGCGGCGAAGCGTAGGTCGACTCCTACCGAGTAGCCAGACAGCTTTATCTCTGTCCGGCCCCTCCACGAAGTCCCTCGCCTGTCTACAGCCACCAACCGACCCCCAGTGCCTCTCCATTGCTTCCTCTGTCCACCTGTCTAAGGCGACAGAGACCGTCTTCCTACTTATGCCTATTGCAGGCTCCGGGCCACAGAACGGCAGCCGAGAACCAAGCCTAGCAAGATTATTCATTACCGCATCCCCGCTACGCCACAGTGTCCCGGAACCCACACCAGTTGCACCTCCTTTGTACTGGATAGTCCTGTGAGGGCGTCAGCGCACTCCTGAACCAGTTCATTTCTCGGAGCTCGTCCTCACATCCTGTCTAATGGCCACAGACAGGATAGCGTACACATCTATATCGAATGCCATTGTATATGCGCCAAGAGCCTAACTCTCGCGCCCACCAGGCCTTTGATGTATATTCCCGCTTCGGAGGATTGTTGATCCTCCACCTGCGATCCGTCGGTGAAACAGACCAGGCTTGCGGGCTGGAATGCAACCTCATTTTTCTCCACTGATCCCTACTGGGGATCCTGAGGGTATATGGCCTAGTCAACTTAATATCGTCCCCGGCATCCCGTACCTTGATGGCGGAAATCGGAGTTTCCTTTTCCACCTCCTTGGCAACTCTTGCATGCCCCATTACTGCTCCCTCTCCGCACCAGTTTCCAGAGTCTTGCATTCTAAGATGCGACGCCATAGCCTCCCTTCTGATACAGATGGGAAGCGGTGGCAGCATCAACAAGACATCTAGCGCGGCTGAGGGTGTCGTCCTCATAGCGTCTGTGATACCCAGGATTGCCAGCCTTTGGAGTTTGGCCAGCTTCGTGCTGGTAGTTTGGTTTACACCACACCACCAGACCAACGCCCCATAGAGGATTCTCGGCCTGAGGATCGCAGTGTAAATCCAGTGAAGGATCCGAGGATTAAGTCCCCAGGTCCTCCCTATCACTCGATGCATCTGCTGAAAATATAAATCGATATGTTTTTGAATTTTCCTTAATAATGGCCACTTTCAATTTTATTGAATGCATGCGTTACTTTATAGACACAGTGTATAAAATGTATGTGGCTGGGTATGTGCACATGTTTTCCGAAACATGTACGCCACCTCGAGATATTTGGTTTTCTTATTACACTAAAATATCTTTCCGGAGGCTAAGTTAAGTTCATTGACCATTCTGGGAGTCAAGTTTTTCTATCAAAAATTGGAAATTTTCCTCTCAAAGATGCTATATCTTCAAAACTTGTCAATTTATTTTTAAGAAATTTAAGTTATATATTGCCATTAAGCTACATATTCAATGCTATAGCATTCATTTCTGTTGAATAAGTGTACTCCAAGTTTTTCTGGAATAAAATTTAACGTAATTTGGAAAATGTCGCTAATGATATACATTGTTATAAGAAAATGACACTAAAAGTTTAACAGAAGAAACAAAGATACATATATTAGATGATTTATTCGTTGACATTAGTTTCTAATCGGTAGAATATCACATGAGGTACATATTAATTTGAAAGAAAAATTTTGTAGTGTAGTAGACAGTAGTGAGTTCGTAGTAGAGTAACGTACTCCTTATCTGCAAACATTTAATACAGGCGATGGAAAAATGATGGTTGAAGTTCTGCGTCCACTGCTGATTTTGTTTTGTGCTTCTGAGGCATAGAGAAAAAAATGTTTTTGTTGCATGGACGCTTCAGAAAAATATGTTTTGTTTATATACAAATCTGTATACACTTTGTATTTTTATCCCGTCTATCAGAATCCTTTAACAAATCTCTGAATACCGAGACAGTATTTTGCAACTGCGATGGTAGTTAAGAAGTTGCTTTAGAGCATTATGTATATAGTGTCTCACGGGTTTTCTTGATAAAAGATAAAAATAATGAAAAGCTTGCCCGGCTTCTGGCCCGTTACAATTTAGGAAAAGCGGGGTTTCGGAAAAATAAAGAAAGAAAGAAAATGAAATTAAACAAACCACAGGGAAAAGTAAAAGAGAAAGAATAGAGAATAGTTACGCTACACCCAGAAATTGGGAACTTCAGCGTCGGCTGTTGGTACCAGGCTCAGCAGGTAGGCCACGACTATTTGCCTATTTCAAGTGACAGATGCAACATATGTTAAAAGAACGGTTTTGGGGGTTAGAAGTTTATAAACTAATAAATTATTCGACACAAAGTATTTTAGTCAATTATCTGATAGTTAAATAAATACAACATCAACGATAAGTGAAATTTAATAGCTGGAATCACAACACTATAAGTGAGGAATGGTTACATTAATTAATTGTCGTATTTTAGGCTGACACTCAGCGATGGTAAAAACGTGTAACTGTGTCAGAGATGTAATTTAAGATTTAATTTTAACTAAATTTAACAAAGATGCAGAGATCCCCCTTACAGTCGACTGTTGGAGTTTACACACAGAGACAAGGTTGAAACATCAACTTAAACGTATGTATAGCTTAATAATCATCTGATTGTAGGTGTACTACTCAAAATTCAACAATACTTACACAAAATAAACAAACAAAAACACTTCGTGGACTTATCTGGAACTTAATCCCTGTCATTCAACTTCTTTGGGCCCGGAGGTGTGAGTGCTGACCCAGTTAAAGCAGATAACATCACCAGATTTCAGCCCCAGACAAGAAACCCTACAATGAATAAATAGCTTTCTCAGCAGGTACTACTTATTTCAATTGTTTTTGTTTTTATTAGGCAGAATAAATGTGGGGAAAATTTAACAAACTATAAAAGCTTACCCAGATAGATGAGGTTTCTTGTTTCACAAAATATAAATAAATTCCACTGAACCTGAATAATTAAAGTAATTAATTGTAAAGTTCTAACCAAATCCAGCTTCTAACTGCAGTCAACTTTATTGTTCAGTTACAGGAATATTAGTAAAAATATAATTAACATCTCTCTTATCACTTCTTATCAAATTCGAACAAGATTTTGTTCTTTGGAAAAAGATTAATATTCACATGAAATTATATTTTTACTAATATTCCTGTAACCGAACAATAAAGTTGACTGCAGCTAGAA
Source organism: Tillus elongatus (assembly GCA_964006375.1). Lineage (NCBI taxonomy): Eukaryota > Metazoa > Arthropoda > Insecta > Coleoptera > Cleridae > Tillus > Tillus elongatus. The sequence continues at coordinate 139,561,436 of OZ023264.1, forward strand.
GCTGGATTTAGTTAGAACTTTACAATTAATTACTTTAATTATTAAAGTTCAGTGAAAATTATTTATATTTTGTGAAACAAGAAACCTCATCTATTTGGGTAAGCTTTTATAGTTTGTTAACTTTTTCCCCACATTTATTCTGCCTAATAAAAACAAAAACAATTGAAATAAGTAGTACCTGCTGAGAAAGCTATTTATTCATTGTTGGGTTTCTTGTCTGGGGCTGAAAGAGAGAGAATGAAAAAGATGATACTATACACTGAAGAGTGAGATAGAAAAACATGGATTGTCATAAGAAAGAAGGGGACAGTACATACCTAAGGGCAATTGCTATTATTAAAAATGTAAACAGAACATCAAAATTATTTGTTTACTGTTTTGGGCTTAAGTTAATTTGTACAAGTAAAATTAGATGAAGAGGGTTGTTTATTGATATTAAACCTTAAACTACAACAAAATAAAAGTGTAATTGGCGCCTTTCAAAGGTTTTACAAGTGCGCATTACAAACAAACTGTTTATATACCAAAACATGCAAACTATTAGTTACAGAGTGTTCACAAGTGAGTATTATGTCCAAATATTTACTATGTTTTTCATCCTTGAAGTTAGCAAGCTGTCAGAAATATAAAGAGAGGTTTAGAACCGTCTCAAGTGTAGTCGCTTCTTATTACTTTTAGCATAATTAATAGTCAACCAAATCCACACATAGCAAACATAAAACTAATTTAATGGTTGAAAACTTATTTAGTACCCGGTGTATTTGTTTTGTTTTATCAGAGGTGTATAGCAAAGAATTGTAGAGCAGAACGGCAGAGATAAGGGGGCACTCTCAGTGACAACTACCAAATCAAGTAACCACTCACTGCTCGTGGGTAGATGACTATGCAGCTTGAATGTACCAGATAGGGCCAGATAAACCTACAGATTTAGTTCAGTAATTAAATGGACTTCTGAAAGAACGCTATATCATGCGATCCACAAACATATGTATAATGTTTTTGACGTTGTTTGCACCAAAGAATAATAAGCCGAATTATTATCTTATTTCAGAAAAAAATTAAGGACGCAGCAAGTGCCTGATGGAAGTGAATTTTCGTAATAATTGTACACTATTATTATACGGCATATTACTAAAATTAATACTCTAAACTTACACCTACCTTGAAGATCGATTTTTGAGATACCAGTACGCAGAATTTTTTTGAAAATGTTACCATCGATATCTCACTGTTATCAAAAAAATCCCATGTTCTAACTCCTTTTGAGGAAAATGCTCAAAACTCAATTCTCTATAAAGCTAGAAAATTAAATTTTGCTATATCTATAGTGTAAATCTCTTTAAAAGAAATTTGTATTACAAATTTCATTAAAGTTACAAAAGCGTTCCAAAAGGAAACTGAATTCATATTTATCAAAGTGAAGTATCTGCCAAATATATATATATATATATATATATATATATATATATATATATATATATATATATATATATATATATATATATATATATATATATATATATATATATATATATATATATATGAGACATACTTGGTTCTCGGGTTAAAACGCGTACAGAATTTATGAAAACTCGACGTTTCGGCTCCTATTTTGGAGCCATTTTCAAGAGGTAAAGGAAATATGTAAGGACATTCTAAGCCCTCAATCTGCCTACTCCTTAGAGTGGTGGACAAAGGTGAATAAAGGAAATATGTAAGGACAATCTAAGGCCTCAATCTGCCTACTCCTTAGAGTGGTGGATAAAGGTGGGTAAAGGAAATATGTAAGGACACTCTAAGGCCTCAATCTGCCTACTTCTTAGAGCGGTGGACAATGGTGGGTTGGGTTGTTGTGGCTCGATTACGGGGCCTCAATCTGCCTACTCCTCAAATCTCGCCAGAGATCGTCTGTGAGGTCTCAGTGTGTTCAACCCTCAGATAGATCTCTATGAGGCCTAGGGTTGAACACACTGAGGCCTCACAGACGATCTCCGGCGAGATTTGGGGAGTAGGCAGATTGAGGCCCCGTAATTGAGCTATAAGGAGTAGGCAGATTGAGGCTTTAAAGTGTCCTTACATATTTCCTTTACCCACCTTTCTCCACCACTCTAAGGAACGGACAGATTGAGGCCTTAGAGTGTCCTTACATATTTCCTTTACCTACCTTTGTCCACCACTCTAAGGAGTAGGCAGATTGAGGCCTTAGAGTGTCCTTACATATTTCCTTTATTCACCTTTGTCCACCACTCTAAGGAGTAGGCAGATTGAGGCCTTAGAGTGTCCTTACATAATTCCTTTGCCTCTTGAAAATGGCTCCAAAACAGGAGCCGAAACGTCGAGTTTTCATACATTCTGGACGCGGTTTAACCCGAGAACCAAGTATGTCTCACAGTAAAGACCGCGGAAATCTTTCTGAGATTTTTTCAATATCGACACTAACAGAATGTCTGCTGAAAATTATCCTTTCATTCTCAAAGGTGACAAAGTTTTTTAGGCGTTTTAAACAAAAATGAGATCTTGTTCAAAACGTATGAAACCTGTACACTATTGTTTCTCTGAATGTCAAAGTAAAACAAAAAAATCATACATTAACCGAGCGGAAATCAAACTCGTAACCTTCTGCGTAGAAGACAAGCACGCTACCACTGAGCTATCTAAGGATACCTTAACTAACGTTTTGTTTACATGATACTTGACACCGACTTCATGCACGGGTATTTTATATTATATTAAAAGAAACGTAACAATTATTTACAGAATTAATAGAATTGTCACTTGAAACACATTCAACGACTTCAACGACTGTTTAGATCTTAGATGACGTCTGCTGTTTAAGTTTAAAGATAAAAGAACAAACTGTTTTAAAATCATTTTTATAGACTTGGCTTTGTTTGCATACACTTTCAGTCTAAAACTGTATTTGGCGCCGTTTATCAAGCTACAAATATATTGTATTTTACAAATTTATTTACCCCCCCAGTTAAAAAACAATTACTTGGAAAACTTATAATTTGATGTCCTTCGTTATTTGCGATATATGTGGCCGAGATTTCACGATTGTTGGTTCGGGTAGTATGTTTTTTGTCTGTATTTGTTTTGTATCGTTACCGTTGATGTATGGTTTATACCTATTGTATGAATCAATCTATGTGTGGCATTTGAATTTTTTTTTCCGAAAGTCTTACTATCGTTACCTGTCTATTAGTGAATTTCCTTAATGAAAATTCACTAAAAATGCTGCATATAATGGGGTAATGTATAAAAAATAAAATTTATGATTACCTAATCAGATGATACGTGCCCATGTTTTATAAATAGCTGAAGACTATCGATCTCTGGAAACATTTCGACGGAAATAACTTTCCATAGCTGGGATCCTCAAGAAATTATATACAGTACATTCTATTATAATGATGAAGTTTGGAACATAATTTCAAAAACGCCGTATTTAATTTTGTTCAACAAAAACGCTCGGACAGGTCAATTTTCTATTTTCAATTGCCAACTTATGACGTAAAAATTACGTTTATGACGTCACCTATTTCTAAATGGTGACGTTATCATAAGTAATTTCAAATAACAACCAATCGTACATGTAAGGCTAGATGTATTCTCACCATACTTAGAACCGCAGACCTGTTTCTATCTAATTAGAGCACGTCAGTGCGGTATACTAATTACAGCGAGAACACACCTATCAAGTAATATGGCTGTGGTAACCAGCCTCCTAGAACATTGTGAGATGTACGACTGGGTCGCCATCTCGGTGCGGAACCAGGTAGTATGTTATCATGACAGCTCCAAATAACACAAAATGTTATAAAATAGAGAGTGTGTACAACCAACTAACAATTTTGTAAATTGTCAGCTCTCGCTTATTTCCTCCCTAATATAGGGACAATTTATGTAAGGCTCCTACTAATTTTATAACATTTTGTGTAGATTGGAGCTGTCGTGACAACATACTACCTGGTTCCGCACCGAGATAGCGACCCTGTCGTACATCTCACACTGTTCTAGAAGGCTGGCTACCATAGCCGTATTACTTTATAGGTGTGTACTCGCTGTAATTAGTATACCGTACTGACGCGGTCTAATTAGAGCGAAACCGGCCTGCGGTTCTAATTATGGTGAGAATGCATCTAACCTTACATACATTCTCCCTATATTAGGGAAGAAATGGGCCAGGGCTGACAGTTTACAAAATTGTTAGTTGGCTGTACAAAGTCTCTATTTTATAACATGTTCTGTTATTTGTACCTGTCGCGACAACATACTACCTGGTTCCGCACCGAGATGGCGACCCTATCGTACATCTCACAATGTTCCAATCTTACATACTTATAGCTTTGAAATCCAAATAGTAGTCGCTACCTTTCTCTTGGTATAAGAGACGACGTTATTAGTCACTGTCTTTAATTACATTTTGAAAGGACAATCAATTATATTTGTTATCTTGTTTCTATAGTGTTATCGTATAGGAGAATTATTCCTAATAGCAGGCCTAGTGTTGACAACTCGTTACTGTAGCGATAAGATAGATAATACATTAAAATAAATCCGAGGACAAGATTGACAAATGAGACTTTATCCTTTCCGTGACTTGATTGTTTGTGCACTAAGTTGCGAAAAGCTTACAACGTCAGAAAATATGTTGAAACATCTTAATCTGTGCAAGTTTTTTTTTTAGCCCACTTACAATAATATAACCTAATGCAATTTTAACCTTGTTACTTTTTTTACAAGATTTTTGTTACCTCTATTTGTAATCAAACATCTTCTCAGCTCAATTTTCACACAGTAATATATTTAGCGATAACTATCCATTATTAGTGAATTTTCGTAGAAATATTATATATATATATATATATATATATATATATATATATATATATATATATATATATATATATATATATATATATATATGTATCACACCGATAACTCAAAAAATAATAGGCCGATTTTGATAAAATTTGGCATGTACCTTTCTTTTGTAAATGGCTTGGATAAGTTCGTTAGTCAGAAACATCGGATGAGGTTTTCCGGGAAAATTTTGAGTTTTCATTCAAAAAAAATTCTTATCTCAAAAAGTAATAAGCCAATTTTAATAAAATTTGGCATGTACCTTCCTTTTGTAAATAACCTTGACAAGTTCGTTAGTCAGAAAAATCGAATAAGGTTTTCCGGGAAAATTTTGAGTTTTCATTCGAAAAAAATTCTTATCTCAAAAAGTAATAAGCCGATTTTAATAAAATTTGGCATGTACCTTCCTTTTCTAAATGGCTTTGACAAGTTTGTTAGTCAGGAAAATCGGACGAGGTTTTCCGGAAAATTTTTGAGTTTTCATTCGAAAAAATTTTTTATCTCAAAGAATAATGGGCAGATTTTGATATAATTTGGCATGTACCTTCCTTTTGTAAATGGCTTTGATAAGTTCGTTAATAAAAAAAATCGGACGAGGTTTTCCGGAAAAATTTTGAGTTTTCATTTGAAAAAAATTTTTATCTTAAAAAATAAAAAATCTATGATAACCAAATTTAATAGGTAGGTTTACGATATAAAAAGTAAACTATACACCAAAATTTAGATTTCTATGTTACAAGAAAAAAAAGTTATAATAAAATATTTTGTGCCAGATCATTTCTATGAAAATTCACTACCATAACGCACTTGCTGCGTCCAGACTTTTTAATACAAGGATTGTTTAACAGAAACACATTTGAACCAGACTGCTATGATTTATTCGCCATGGCAACGGAATTCTTGGTGTGTATTAGTCAATTTTCTTTTAAAAAAATGCACTCATGATGACATCGCGGCTTTTGAATTTTGAAAAAAAAAATTCAAATGAACGCAAACTAGGACGCCTAGAACCCATATCCGTGGTCAGTTCCAATTTTTATATTATATATATATATATATATATATATATATATATATATATATATATATATATAAAATATATATATATATATATATATATATATATATATATATATATAAATATATATATATATATATATATATATATATATATATATATATATATATATATATATATATATATATATATATATATAAATTTGATACGCGGGTTAACGTCATAAAAAGTATACTATATAGTAAAATTTCGATCTGTAAGTTGAAATAAAAAAAGTTATAGGCATAAAAAAAATGGGTGCCATTGATGACTAGAGAGACGCACAAAAAATATTGTGCGTGGATAACAAAATATGTTACAGACAAAGATACAGTTTTTTGGCGCAAAAAGGTCAATTAATGACAGGAAAATTGCTTTGAGAAATTTATAGTTTTTCCTCTTAAAACGTGAAAGTAGTGATTTTGATACGTCAAAATCGGCAACTTTTAGGCAAAAAACCGGAAACGAATACGGCTTACGTGAAAAAAAATTCACAAGAAGTCTTTCACACACCCTTAAGTTTCAGTGTCAACCATCATTGTCCTTCACTTTTCCTGGAATATTTCCAGAAAATCCATTTCAAATAAAACCTTTCTCTGATGTTTTGGCGGCAGTAGTTTTAGTTATAGAGTCTATGGTTTATTACCCCATAATTTTTAGCAAATTTGCGTGGAAAAAATCGCCAATGGGGAAACCGCGACTTTTGAGACTCTTAAAAAGAATACTTCAAATGAGCGCAAACTAGGCCCCCTAGAACTCATATGCGGTGTTATTTTTAGTCTTTATATGTTTATATATATATATATATATATATATATATATATATATATATATATATATAAATGTAAGAAAGGATGTCACTATGTGCTGTGAGGCTGGCTACCATAGCCGTATCACTTTATGGATGTCTACTCGCTGCAATTAGTATACCGTCCTGACGAGTACTAATTAGAGCGAAACCGGTCTGCGGTTCTAATTGTGGTGAGAATACATCTAACCTTACATACATAATCGACTGTTCAAAGCGCTGCTCTTGATGTGGTTTACGAACTTTATAGCAAGTCCAAAGTCTGACGTAACTTCTGTGACAATGTTTGGGAAGCCAAAGCGTGTCAATGAATAACACAATCTGTATTAACCAGCGCGTGATTCTTTTGTTTAACAGCGACTGATGACGTCACGTATGGAAATAGTGACCGGCTAAATCAACAAACGCTGTGATATTATGTTTAATTTACGCGTTAAATTAATGTTTCTTTCGAAAATGCAAACGTATTCCGCCCCCCTTGACATCTCTCTACGCCCCCCTGATTGGCAACTCCTGGTTTAGGCATTTGGCAAAACGATTAAATTTATAAAATTCAAAAACCAGTAAGCTTTCCCTATATTGAGGAAGGCAATACAATATTATATTTAGTACCATATAAATATACGGAGTTAAGGACTTAATCAAACATCCTAGTGAACAACAAAACCCTACACAAAAGCAGAGTTATTTAAGGTACTAAAAAATTATAATAAAGTATCAATTATTTTAAAATATGTCTACCAAAAGCATGAAAATAAGAATAAAATCTAAAAAATCTCGGGACGCAGCAAGTGCGTTATGGTAGTGAATTTTCATAAAAATGTTTTTATTGCAAATATGTGTGTTTTCTTTTTAAGAAAGCAGACATCAATTTTGGTTACCAGTATAACCTATATAGAAAAAGCAGGCATCAAATTTGATTACCAGTATAACATATATAGTAAAAACAATGTGCCATGTTTCATCAAAATAACTTGATTGTTTGAAAACGTACAGAAATTTCCAAAAGTAAACCAAAAGTGTTACTGAAAAAATCCGTTTCTTGGTCAACCTTATAGGTTAATAGCAAATTGAGCTTTCCAAATATGAAGCATTTAATTAAAATTCGCAACCACAACGCACTTGCTGCCTCCAGAATTTCTTAACTTACAAAGATGCATTATATTTCGATGGAAAATGCAAAAAAATAAGGCGTTTTCGACAAAAAAAATAAATTATTTGTATCACCAACGACTTATGGGCCATCCTGTGATTGTCGCAATAATTTTTTAAGATGTAGCTCAAAACACCGTATAATGAATGTATACAATATTTTTTCATATCTTGTATAATAACGAATATATTGAGCTTTATTGATTTTTTACGAAAATTCGACAAAAATTATATACCATTAAACAATAAACTCTATAGCTAAGGCTACTGCCAAGCATCAGAGAAAGGGGCTATTAGAAATGAATTTTCTGGAAATATTTTAGTAAAATGAAGGACAATGACGGTTGAAACTAAGAGTTCGGTGTATGTAAAACATTCTTCTTGAGACATTTTCTTTCCATAGATCGTATTAGATTCAAGTTATTTGCCTAAATGTTGCGAATTTTGACGTTTTCAATTGTCACTTTGACGTTTTGAGGAAACCCCCAATTTATTTTTCTTTAAATGCCCATAACTTTTTTGTCTTTTGACCTACAGAGCTAAATTTAGGTAGGTGGCACACCTATAACGATATAAATCAGCTTACCAAATTTGGTTGCCCTTACTTTGTTAATTTTGGAGATATAAATATTTTGCGAAAGAAAACACAAATTTTTCCGGGAAAACCTCGGCGGATTTTCCTGGCTAACAAAATTACCCAAGCGACTTGTGAAAGGAATGTACTCACCAATTTTGACGTTTAAAATCGCAATTTTGACGTTTTGAGGAAAATCCAATTTTTTTTTTGAATGCCTGTAACTTTTTTATCCTTTAACCTACGGAGCTAAATTTTGGTAGATAACTTGCCTATAATGATATAAATCAGCTTACCAAATTTGGTTGCCCTTACTTTGTTAATTCCGGAGATATAAATTTTTTTCGAAAGAAAACACAAAATTTTCCGGGAAAACCTAGACCGATTTTCCTGGCTAACAAACTTATCCAAGCCATTTGCAAAAGGAATTCATTCACAAAATTTAATCAAAATCGGCCCTTTATTTTTTGAGTTATCGGTGTGATACACAGATATATATATATATATATATATATATATATATATATATATATATATATATATATATATATATAAACATATAAAAATTTAAACCGACCCCGGATATGTGTTCTGGGGGGCCTAATTAGCGCTCATTTGAAGAAATTTTTTCAAAATTCAAAAGTCGGGATCTCCTCATTAGTGAATTTTTTTTAAGAAAATTCACTAAAATTAGGGTGACATTTATTATACAACTTTTAACAATACTCATATAATATAAACCATACCGACGGTCTGATTATATTAAAGAAACAACTTATTATCGAAATTTATGTATCTGCATTTTATTATGCCGCTGATACATTTTTTAATACTTGAGTAGGATCGAAATATGTATCGATTAGCTCACGAGAAGGTACAGGATCCCGTTTTAATAATAGTCAGTTAAAAGATGCTGTATCGGTCACCATTTCATCTGCATTTATATTTTCAGTTCGTTAAGTAAGATTTGTTGAATTCTTATGTAAATTGGTACAAGCCTTTATAAAATCGTTTCAAATGCACAGGTTGAATGAACGATTACGAATACGCCATCAAATTTTAATACATCTGTCGCATTTTAGATATAGCAGATTTTACGGAGCGGCTGCTGTGTTCCTTAATTGAACCAACATATTATATTTTATGTGAGTCGCATCCTCGAAAACCCATTTGTATATTCTTGCATAAAATGTGCAGATTGCCGAACATTATAACACTTTTTATGGAGGATATGAAACAGGTTCAAGCGCTGGCAAAACTTTATGATTCACTATAAAACCACCAGCTTTGGCGTTTAATATGACACAATACTAGACAAATGATTACGGGTCATTTTAGTGAATTTTCTTACAAAAAATCACTAATGAGGAGATCTCGACTTTTGAGTTTTGAAAAAATTGCTTGGTTCTCGGGTTAAAACGCGTCCAGAATTTATGGAAACTCGACGTTTCGGCTCCTGTTTTGGAGCCATTTTCAAGAGGTAAAGGAATTATGTAAGGACACTCTAATGCCTCAATCTGCCTACTCCTTAGAGTGGTGGACAAAGGTGGTTAAAGGAAATATGTAAGGACACTCTAAGGCCTCAATCTGCCTACTCCTTAGAGTGATGGACAAAGGTGGGTAAAGGAAATATGAAAGGACACTCTAAGGCCTCAATCTGCCTACCCCTTAGAGTGGTGGACAAAGATGGGTGAAGGAAATATGTAAGGACACTCTAAGGCCTCAATCTGCCTACTCCTTAGAGTGGTGGACAAAGGTGGGTAAAGGAAATATGTAAGAACACTCTAAGGCCTCAATATGCCTACTCCTTAGAGTGGTGGACAAAGGTAGGTAAAGGAAATATGTAAGGACACTCTAAGGCCTCAATCTGCCTACCCCTTAGAGCGGTGGATAAAGGTAGGTTGGGTTGTTGTAGCTCGATTACGGGGCCTCAATCTGCCTACTCCCCAAATCTCGCCGGAGATCGCCTGCGAGGTCTCAGTGTGTTCAAACCTAGGCCTCAGAGAGATCTGAGAGAACCAAGCATGTCTCACATTAAAGACCGCTTCTGAACATATATATATATATATATATATATATATATATATATATATATATATATATATATATATATATATATATATATACAGGCTGGTCAGCGGCCACATCGCGGAAACTACTGGGCCTAGACTTTCGAGGAAAAAAATTCGTAACTAAAGTGGCCATGAGAAAATCCTGGAAATATTTTTAAGTTCCGCATCTCACCGCAAAGGGCCGCAATTAAAAATCAAATTCAAATATTAAAATTTTAAATTTCTCCAAAAATTCCCACATCAAGGTATACCTTTGGTAACATCATCAGTCAGCTTACGTAACTCTACATAATTTTGGTTTGAGGCTCATTTGTGCAGCGACCCTGATAAGAGTAGGGGAAGCCATTAAAAATGTAATCATTTGAATCGCTGTAACTTCTAAACAACCCATGCGATCTTAGTAAACTTGAGCTTGTTTTGAAGAAAAATGTAAGTACTTTCAATTTTCGTATCCATTTTTACAGAGTAGTTTCCAATAAAATTACTAGAGGAGGTAATTTGTAATCATAACAATTTTTTTGATTTTACTCCGAAAATATAAATCATACGGTATGATTGCGACACCATAATGGGAAAGTAGATTAAATTTCGAAACGCAAACGTGGAAACCGCATTTAGATATCTTGGCTCGTTTCAGAGTTCTTGACAATAAAATATTTTTAAACACTTTATTGCTTTCGTAGTTTCGTAGTCAAGCATTCCTCGACAAAAAATTAATTTTAAACTTTACGTTTGCGTACGTGTTGTCACTCATAATTCCCCTGGCCCAAAAACCACTTTAGAATTGATCACATAATCATGGAAAACTTCTAATTTAGGCACATTTCTAATACGGTGTTTTGATAAATAAATTTTGATAGCGGTGAAATAAAATCGGCAGGATTTCATGGAGATAAATAAATTGAAATAGTTGTCAACTAGTTCAGTTTTGAGAGGTGTTGTGTTAACAAACTTTTCTCCTTGATTCTTTTGAATATCTTCTTAATCAGAATTTGTGCCATACCTACTTTCAAAAATGGGTTATTGCAATGGCGAGGCTTGCGATATGCTTGCAGTGTATTTTGAATGTTTTCAAAATGTAGCTCTTGCGGAACGAGAATATTCTGTCAGATATCTTGAACGAAGGCACTATATCAGAAAAGTATTTCGGCGACTGGCACAGAAAGTGTACGACCCATTTCAGTTCCTACCAGAAGGCGTCCTGTAAGGAAAGGAATGAAGACAATACCGTAAACGTTCTTGCGTACGTAGAAGCGGCTCCTCATTTAAGTAGAACAGAAATTTCGTTAGATCTGGGTACAAGTGTCACTTCAGTGTTGAGAATTTTAAGGGAATTTAAGCTGCATCCATATCATGTAGTTTTACACCATTCTTTATCAGAAACTGATTTTGACAGGCGGTTCGACTATTGCTATTGGCTCAGAGAGATGTGTTACGAGAATCCTCAATTCCTTTCCCTGGTTTTATGGATTGATGAGGCTACATTTTATAGTTGTGGTAGTGTTAATTTATACAATTCGCACTATTGGTCACAAACAAATCCTCATTGGATGCGCAAAGTAGATCACCAAAACAGGTGGAGTGTAAACATGTGGTGCGGAGTTTTAGGACACAGAATTATCGGACCATTTATTTTTAATGGCCATGTAAATGGCGCATCTTACTTAAACTTTTTAGAAAATAAGTTGTCGGTCCTCTTAGAACATGTTCCTATTGATCTAAAAACATTCATGTGGCATCAACACGATGGTTGCCCAGCACACTTTTCGCAAAGGGTCCGTGATTTTTTTAATGTTAGTTACCCAAATCGCTGGATGGAAGGGGTAGTTTGTTTCCGTGGCCACCCAGATCCCCGGATTTAACTGTATTATATTTTTACTTATGGGGACGAATAAAATACATTGTTTATCAAACGCGACCAAGCACACGAAACAACATGATTGAGAGAATTAAAAATGCCATAAATTCCATTTCACGAGCTGACATTGAAACAGCAATTTCCAGTACCAGAAAATTATTATTATTTTGCAAAACGGTGGACATTTTGAACATTTATAGTATTCTAATTGTTTCCTTAAAAAGTATTCCATAACTATTATCTTTTAATTGTTTTTTTCAAATAAAGTGTTTAAAGTTATTCTTTTGACAATAACTCTGAAACGAGCCGAAATATCTAAATGCAGTTTCCACGTTTGCTTCTCAAAATTTAATCTACTTTCCGGATACGAAAATTGAAAATACTTACATTTGTCCTCGAAACAAGCTCAAGCTCACTATGGATGGGTCGTGTAGAAGTAACAGCCATTCAAATGATTACACTTTTAATGGCTTCCCCACTCTTATCAGGGTCGCTACACCAATGAGCCTCAAACCAAAATTATGCAGAGTTATGTAAGTTTACTGATGATGTTACCAAAGGTATACCTTGATGTGGGAATTTTTGGAGAAATTTAGAATTTTAATATTTGAATTTGATTTTTAATTGCACCCCTTGCAGTGAGATGCGGAACTTAAAAACATTTTCCAGGATTTTCTCATGGCCACTTTAGTTATGAATTTTTTTCCGCGAAAGTCTAGGCCCAGTAGTTTCCAATATATGGCCGCTGGCCAGCCTTAATGAAACAGTCTCTCTCTCTCTCTCTCTCTCTCTATATATATATATATATATATATATATATATATATATATATATATATATATATATATATATATATATATATATATATATATATATATATATATACTTATGTGTCACACTGATAACTCAAAAAATAACACAAGAACAAGAAAACAGAAATATAAACGACGTTAATTTTTATTATATCAAAGCAGCAAAATGAAGTCTGTGTACCTATAAAAATAAAACCGAGAATAAAAAACTCTAAACGCAGCAAGTGCGTTATGGTAGTGAATTTTTATTAAATGCTTCAAATTTGAATAACTCAGTTTTCTATAAGCTTAGAAAGTTTAATTTTAGTATGTAGTAAGGACTTTCCTAGGGAAAGATATCCACCAAATTTAATTAAAAATTGAAAATTTGAATAACTCAATTTGCTGTAAACTTAGAAAGTTGAATTTTGGTACTTAATAAGGTCTCTTCCAAGGCAACACACATAGTAAATTTCATTAAAACATCTTTGTAATTTTCGAAGAAAAAAATGTTTTTTGAAAGAAAACTCAAAATTTTCCCGGAAAACTCCGCCGATTTTCGTAAATAACGAACTCATCCAAACCATTAATAAAAGAAAGGCACTTGCCGAGTTTCATTAAAATCGGTTAATTATTTTTTGAGTTATCAGACGGATACACACACACACACACACACACACACATATATATATATATATATATATATATATATATATATATATATATATATATATATATATATATATATATATATATATATATATATATATATATATATAAACATATAAAAATTGGAACTGACCCCGGATATGGGTTCTAGGGGTCCTAGTTCGCGCTCATTTGAAAAAAATTTTGCAAAGTCTCACCATCGATACCTCTCTATTAGTGAATTTTTTCAAATAAAAATTCACTAAAACACAAGACAGAAGTGACAGAAGCGCCAGAAGTAACAGATGAACACTGGCAAGCGGACAACTCTCAATGACAAGGACAGAGAGAAACCAAAGAACAATGAATTCAAGCTTGCTTAGTTACATTGTTGGAATCGATCATCAATCAGCAGGAGCACTATTGTGGAGCCCTATTCTATTAGGTTTATGTGTGTAAAAGGAAAGTTCCTAGCACTGGTGCTGGAGACGTTAAAAACATTGCTGTTGGAGCCATTTATGTATTTTTAAATCTCCATTTCCTCCAGGACGGATTGCTCGGTGCCAAAACTTGGTGGCTGAAGGATTCTGGCGTTGCTCTACCTGTCAAAGGTGTGGCGGTTCTCTCTCAGGTGGCAGCCGACAACTGAAGTGGTGTTGTCAGCATTATTTCTGCTTCTCAGATCTTCAGAGATCCAGCGCTCTCACCGTTCTTCCTATATAGACTGCTATATTGGGGATCCCGCAGCTGAAACAGTATACCCCTGACTTCTTCAAGTGGCGAAATTAATCTTTGTTGTGAACCAAAATTTTCTTAATGGTATCTTTTGACTTGTATGCGAATTTGATGTTATCTCTCTTCAAGACACGAGAGTCTGCAGCAGTGATGGGGCCACAGTATCTGAGGGGAAAGTATGAATGACCTTCAGGCTGAGCGGACGAGAGGTTGGAGCTTGCTTTCCTCAAGAGCTGACGGCTCTTTTTCTAATCAGCCTGTCTACTAAGCTGACAGGATAATCATTGTGTACGGCTAGGTGTTTAATAACATTGAGCTCGTTATTAAAGTTCGTCCCCGACAGTGGGACTCCAAACAGTCTATCTATCAAATATCTAATGGACGCTAACTTGTGGGACATGTGGTGACAAGATCTATATGGAATCAAGTGGGCAGTTTGTGTCAGTTTTCTGTAGATGTCGAATTCAATTGAGTTGTCTTTCCTTGTTAACTTCAGATTCAGGAAACTAATGGACCCGTTTTCTTCCTAGTTCCATGATGAAGTTATTATTGGGTTGGTTAAACGATCTTCATGTTAATCTTAACTTCACCATGTAACTAGAAGAGAATGGGTCCAATCAGTTTTCTGGATCTGAAGTTAACAAGGGAAGCAAACTCAATTGAATTCGACATCTACAGGAGGCCGATACATACTGACCATTTAACTTCATATAATTAATAATTTTATTATCATTCCTGTAGCCATTGACTGTGGTGTTGCATTTTTTTAAACCTTATGAAACTAATACCCTCACAATCCCAAAAAATCGTAGCTATCACCTTTTTGTTGACTGACCTTAAACTTTTTTGGCAATGATTCCATTTCATCGACTTCCTTTTGCACAAAACATCATAGTAGAGAAGTATATTTTCATCCCCTGAGACAACTGTCTTTAGCACGTCCACGGGGTTTTCTCCACAGAGGTCCAAAAAGGATCCGGTACATTTAACACAACGCAGGCGCTAAACTGCTGAAAGATGCTTTAGGACTCACCATGCAGTATTTTTTTATACCCAAATATTCGTCGAGGTTTTGGGCGAACGCTTATGTCTGAAAGTCCCGACATTTTTGATAATCCTTTCACTTTCAAGCGTCGATCTCATAATACGCGATTCTCAAAAAGGGGAATCTTGTTGTCCGTCACCACTTCCACCGTCATCCGTATTCTTACGTCATCTACCAAGAATAACTGCCCTATTCGAAACTGTTTTAATCAATCTTTTACTATATAATAAAACGGAGAATTTTCCTCGTACATTCCATCCAGCCGATCTTTGTTGCTTTGGGGTGGAAGACCTTTCCGAGTAAGGAATTTATTAACAGCTTTTTACTGAATTTTCGTGACCTCTAACATCGTGATGAACAAGTGTCAATTATAAGAAAACTAATTGATATAAAATTCATTTTGTTTTTTCCAAGGCTAATAAGACTTGAAGCAATATATTATCAAACTTTAACACGCTGCGACACATTGGATCTATGCCACGTCCGGAAATTAGATATGAAAAACAGGGAAATAGTTAAAATAAAGTTCTAAGTGGCATTATCGCCATCTTTAGAAACACATACCGGTTTTGCTGTTATTAGATCTCGGCGCTTCCTTCGTATTAGCTATATTGGTATTTAGATATGAAAAACAGGGAAAAAGTTAAAATAAAGTTCTAATTGACGAGGCTAGATGCAATATCACCATCTTTAGAAATACATTTCGCTCTTATTAGATCTCGTGAGTTTAAAAAATAAATAATTCACATCTAAATCAGCTTGGATAGATGGACAGACACACAGAAAAAATATGATAATTCGCATCCGCAAATTACTTCATTTCTGAGCGACAATAACTTTGAACACACTTAACAATTTATTCATTCACAACAAGGATAGCATCTCAGACCTGAAGAAGTCGGATGTTTATTGCTTAAAATGTGGTACCCCCGGTTGTAAAGCTGTCTACGTAGGAAGCACCGGAAGATCTTTGGGCACCAGAGTCACGGAACACCTTAGGAGTAGAAACCAGCTCAACAATGACACGTCAGTATTTGGTTGCCATTTGAGGGAGAGTTGCCACTGCTTCAACAAAAATACAGATGCTAAAATCTTGCACCCTTCAAGCTTTGTCGTAGAACAATTCGTCTTAGAGGAAGTTGAGATTTTCAAACATTCCAAGTGTCAAGCCAGTGATGTTTTGAACTTGTCCAACACGGATGTAACTTACTTTCCTTCATTCTATAGCCAATTAGTGTAATAGTGCTGCTGAACTCTAGGGTTTTCTACATGACCATGAACATTATGTTTTGAAGATGGCTGCTCTATGGCTCCCCTTCCATTCCTTGCTCTTTTGTCATTGACATTTCGCTTCTGACACTTCTTTCGCACCTGCACCGGTGCACCCTGCCCGTTTCAAGTTCACATAATGGCCGCCATTCATCATGGCTGTTAAAAATCGCCGATCTTTTCCATTGATTTTTGTTCTTGAATACAATTTTCTGGCATTATGCAGATGTAGCATTGCATGGCTCCTGGCACAATGGATGAAGTTGTGACCTGTTGAACCTTCCTGTATAGTCTCGAGTTCAATTTTTTAAGAATTGTTCAAGTGAATATGGCTCATTTTGTTTCACTTAATGTTTCACAGTTTTCTTTGCCCTAATGGTTCTCATTGGGTTTCTTACTCGACTTTGCCTGCCTATTGTGTTGTCTAACCTGCCAGTTTCACTCATTGGCTTTGCTTTTTACTTCTACAATAGACTTGTTTACTTAGTGTTCAGATATCAATTTTTAGACTTTGGCAGTTTTGTGATTTTCAGTGCTTTTTCAGTTGCTTGATGCTTTTAGCTTTGTTAACGTAGTTGCATGTTTAACCTAACATTTTTAACTGTTGTTACTGTATCTGTAGTTTTTTAGATTTTTAGATTTTAACTTGACTGTTGGTCGATGCTTTACTGTGTGACTTGTGACTTTAACATTTGACTTTTCTGTGAAGATCACCTTGTCATGATTGTGCTCTGACGCGCACAATTGCCTATCGGAAAAACTAATGTTTTTCTGACAGACCTATCTTGTCATGTTTGTAAATTTGTCCCCTGAAGATGACCTCTTGGAGTGCCGAAACGCGTCGGGAGTAAGAGAAATCTGAAATAAATTTTGGTGTCTGGAGGAGAGGCCGTTTCATTCAACGTTTAATTAACGCAAATTACTTGCTTGTCACACCTTTTTTTTTTCGAAATCTGCTACTAAACTGATTCGAAATATAAATTGGAACTGTCTGATTACGAATTTTTAATTAACCAAATTATATCTACATTCTAACAACAATACTAATATATTTACTTCTGTTTTAAATAACTGTTGATAAAATATTTCGCAAATTAAAAGTATATCATTCAAGTGTCTCGTTGGAAAGTCTAGATAAGTGACTTGTATTTCATTTGATTTGCTATAATAGAAACCTTTTATTTACTCTTTTAACAATATGTTAACACTATCAGCAATCAAGGCTTGTTTAAATGCTATTGCTTATTCTAATTAACTCATATAACACAGCAGAGATGTGATCTTAGAATAGGTTCAACCAGTCTCAACCATGTACCGTACCCAGCTAAGACACGATAACAATTTTAAAACGATGTTACTGGCATTTACAGCAAGCCTACACTGTGTATACTAAAATGATATAATTAGTTACTTGATACTACCGGTTATTTCTTCTTCATCAACATATCCAATACGGCAAAGACTTTTTATCAAAATAATATGGTTGGAAGTGATTAATATAATTATATACATATTATTTCATCAAATACAGATGTAGATACTTTTTATCTGGCTTCTTAAGTATTTGTTTTCCTCTCTGTTACCAGTCTTGCCATTTACGCCATCGTCTGACAGGGCTTACGTCTTAGGCGAAATACCTGTGAATCAAGAGAAGAAGGTTCTACTTCTGCACTTATTATGAAACCATTTTCCAAGTCAGGGCAACAACAATTAATGGATATATTTTCACATTCTTTATATACAAGCCGTTTCAAAAATGCCTGCCAAAATTTCTAGAACATATAATACATCAAAAAATAAGTGTAGTTTACTCTATAAAAATATTTCCTAAAATGTACCCCTAAGGACCTACAGCCCCTAGAAGAAGACCCCGAAAAAGGTTTTTTTGAAAGAAATATTACTAATTTGTTAGAATCGTCATATTTCACTCAGAAGCGTAACTTACAAGGGCGCTGAAATCGTTCAGTTTCCATATCTTTTTGGGCGTGATTTTATCTAATAGATTTATCGAAAATCTCAAAGCTTCATTTATTTTACATAAAAAGGCTATTCTTGTTAAAATATTTTAAAGTAGGCCGTTTTCGGGTAATTTACAGTTGAATGTTGACGTGTTTTCAAGCTTTTGAAATCATTTGTTCAAAATGCCTTCGAAAATCTTTTAAATAGGCCATGATATGAATTAAGCAAATGAGCAGAATGTTAGCTTGACATTGTTTGACGGATTGTAAATTTCATGTTATTTTTTGTGTTGTTTTCTTCTTATGCACGTTTATTTTTCAAAAATTTGTTCTAAAAATACATGGCCTATTTAAAAGATTTTCGAAGGCATTTTGGACAAGTAATTTCAAAAGCTTGAAAAACACGTCAACATTCAACTGCAAATTACTTGAAAACGGTCAACTTCAAAACGTTATAACCAGAGTACATTTTCTTTAAATGTAAAATAAATGAAGCTTTGAGATTATCGATAAATGTATTAGATAAAACCACAAAAAATATATGTAAAATAAACCATTTCAGCCCCCTTGTAAGTTACGCCTCTGATGTGAAGATTCTAACAAATTAGTAATATTTGTAAAGCTAGATGCATTCTCGCAACAATTATAACCGTAGACCGGTTTCGCTCTCATTAGAGCTCTTCAGTACGGCATACTAATTGTAGCAAAAATACACCTATAAAGTAATACGGCTGTAGTAGCCAGCTTCTCAATACTAAGTGAGTGGTGGACGTGCCGCCACCTAGTTGCGGAACCAAGTAGTATGTTGTCTCGCCAGCTCGAAATAACACAGAGTGTTAAAAAAATAGAGGCTGTATAGAACTAACTAACAATTTAGTAAATTGTTAGCCCTGGCCCATTTCTACCCTAATATAGGGACAATGTATGTAAAGTCTATTTTTTTAACATTTTGTGTTATTTGGAGCTGGCGTGACAACAGACTACTTGGTTCCGCAGCTAGGTGGCGGCACGTCCACCACTCACTTAGTACTGAGAAGCTGGCTACTACAGCCGTATTACTTTATAGGTGTATTTTTGCTACAATTAGTATGCCGTACTGAAGAGCTCCAATGAGAGCGAAACCGGTCTACGCTTCTAATTGTTGCGAGAATGCATCTAGCTTTACATACTTTGTCCCTATATTAGGGTAGAAATTGGCCAGGGCTAACAATTTACTAAATTGTTAGTTAGTTGTATACAGTCTCTATTTTTTTAACCATTTGTGTTATTTGGAGCCGGCGTGACAACATACTACTTGGTTCCGCAACTAGGTGGCGGCACATCCACCACTCACTTAGTATTGAGAAGCTGGCTACTACAGCCGTATAACTTTATAGGTGTATTTTTGCTACAATTAGTATGCCGTACTGAAGAGCTCTAATGAGCGCGAAACCGGTCTACGGTTCTAATTGTTGCGAGAATGCATCTAGCTTTACATGCTTTGTCCCTATATTAGGGTAGAAATGGGCCAGGGCTAACAATTAACTAAATTGTTAGTTAGTTGTATACAGTCTCTATTTTTTTAACACTTTGTGTTATTGGTAGCTGGCTTGACAACATACAATTTGGTTCCGCAACTAGGTGGCGGCACGTCCACCACTTACTGAGTAGTAATATTTCTCATAAAACCTGCGCCCCTGTGTCAAATTTCATTAAGTTACCAGTTGTAGTTTTGAAGAAAATGTCAAAAAAATTTTTTAGGGTTCTCTTCTAGCGGCTGTATCTCCTTAGGGGTGCATTTTGAGAAACAGGTTTATAGAGTAGACAACTTATTTTTTGGTGTACTATACGTCCGAGAAATTTTACCAGAAATTTTTGAAACACCTTGTATATGAGTTTTTTATCTTAATTTTACGTTTGCCTATTTCCGTGCTGTGGTCAATCACCAATGCGAAAGAACAGTTTTACCGCGTCATCCGATGGACAACTGGTAAACATTCGATTTGTTTAGACAAAAACGGACAGATCAGCTGATTTTATAGAAGAGAATGTTAGCCTCGTCAACAAGCCGTGTTTTTTCGTGTTCCGTAAAATATTTCGTGCTTAATCCGTCTTGTTTCGCCGTTAATTGTAGGCCCTCCAGATTTAATGGCCAGTTTTTGTGGACACCATTCTTCAAGTGACCTCAAAGATAAATGGCGTAAAATCAGGAGTCATTTAAAAGCACCTCCTCGCCCAATACACTTTTTAGAGATAGCCTCATCGAAATATTGCCGTACGCGTCTCCCAAAATGACTGGAAGCTTGATTTTGCTGAAAGCAAACTTAATTAACTTGGCTCATGGCGGGTATAATTCTGCTCTTAAGAAATTTTAATATTTTTCAGATGCTAGATTTCCGTTAATGAAGAAAAACCCAATAACATTGCGGTATAGTATACCGGCACATACATACATTTTTGTGGTCGCTGGGTTTGAACCTCCAACATGTGAATTTTGCTAAGACCAACATTTTTGTAACAAATTCATGCAGTGTAAACGTAACTTCATCTGAGAAAAGAATGTTTCTACCAAAGTCTGGATTTTTATGATAATATTACAAAATTCAACATGCCTCTCAAAATCGCCGTCTACAAGTTCTTGTACCAGCTGCAATTTGTATGGGAATTTTTTTTCTTATTTTGGCAAAGTTACCACAGATTTTGGTGAAGCATTGTGTAATGTGGTCACCTAATTAGACAAATAAGGCGTAGCATGGAACTGTTTCACCAAGTCAGAGCAACAAAAATCAATGTAGGTATATATTGAAACATTCTTTATATCTTCGAGTGCATCCTTTTTTATCTTTATTATACGTCTGACTAGTTCCATGCTATGGTCAATCACCAATACGAAAGAGCAGTTTTGCCGCGTCACCGGATAGGCAACTTGCAAATATTCAATTTGCTAAGACGAAAAGGCACAGCTCAGCTGATTTTATAAAAGAGAATGTTAGCCTCGTCGACAAGCCGTGTCTTTTCATATGCCGGAAAACATTTCGTGCATAAGTTTGACATGCTCCCCAAAAAATATTTTTGTAGGACATGTCCAATTTTAGTGAATTTTCTTAAAAAATAGGCAGATCCCGACTTTTACATTTGGAAAAAAATTCTTCAAATCAGCGTGAACTAGGCCCCCTAGAACCCATATCCAGGGCCGATAACTGAAAAAATAATAAACTGATTTTGATCAAATTTGCTGAGTACCTTGCTTTTGCAAGTGGCTTGGACAAGTTTGCTAGACAGAAAATTCGGCCCAGGTTTTCCTGGAAAATATTGT
This sequence comes from Tillus elongatus, assembly GCA_964006375.1. Classification (NCBI taxonomy): domain Eukaryota; kingdom Metazoa; phylum Arthropoda; class Insecta; order Coleoptera; family Cleridae; genus Tillus; species Tillus elongatus. The sequence continues at coordinate 139,583,564 of OZ023264.1, forward strand.
GTTTTCTTTAGAAAGAAATTTATATCTCTGGAACTAACAAAGTAAGGCCAACCGAATTTGGTACGCATGCTTGTAATATAAAGAGTAAACCATGTGCCAAAATCTAGGTCTGCAAGTGTAAATAAATTTAAAAAAAGTTATAGGCATTTAAAAAAAACATATTTTGTGTTTTCCTCAAAATGTCAAAGTTGCGGTTAGAACGCCAAAATTGGCAACATTTAGGCGAATAACCTAAAACAAATACGGATTATGTAAAGAAAATATCGCAAGGAGATTGTTTTCCAAGCCCTTAAGTTTCAGCTTCAACCGTTATTCTCCTTCATTTTACTAAAATATTTCCAGAAAATTCATGTCAAATAGACTCTTCCTCTGATGCTTTGACAGTAGTTTTAGTTAAGTTTATGGATTAACGGTCTATAAATTTTAGCTAATTTTCATAGAAAAACTTCTCTAATGAGGAGATCGGGACTTTTGAATTTTAAAAAGATGTCTTCAAATGACTGCAAACTAGGCCCCTAGATTCCATATCCGGGTTGAGTTTTAGTTTTTATCTGTTTACATATATACAGGGTGACGCATTTCTACGGTAAAGCTCAATATAATTGTTATTATACAAGAAACGTGAAAAATTGTATACGTTAATTATAGGGTGTTTTGAGCTGCATCTTATAAAATTATTTTGACAATATCAGGTGGCCCAAAAGTCGTTAGTAATACCTACAATTTTTTTTCGAACACCCTTATATTATTGAATTTTTCCATTTTTAATCGAAATATGATGCATGTTTGTAAGAAAAAATCAAGACGCAGTAAGTGCATTTTGGTAGCGAATTTTCATTAAATGCCTGAAATTTCAATAACGCAATTTACTATTAATCTAAGGTTTGCTGGTTAGGAAACCAGTATTCTCAGAAACATTTTGAGTTTATTTTCGGAAAATTTGTGTACATTTTCAAACATTAAGTTATTTTGATAAAATAAAACACTGCACATACATAGTATAAAGAATGTACCATATTTTTTCTCCTATGTAAATTATACCGGTACCCAAATTGATGCCTGCTTGCATTAAAGAGACATATTTGCTATTAAAAACATTTTTATGAAAATTCACTTCCATAACGCATTTGGTGCGTCCAGACTTTCGATTCTTGAGGTCGAGACGCCAAGTTCAGTGACCAAAGGGCAATCATCTTGCTTTCCTCCTGACCTGTGGTCGAAGCACAATCTAAGTTAACTTGCTGGCATTGCTTGCTATCTTGAACATGAATGCTCCTGTTTTTGCGTCTTCGTCAGTTTTTTTTTGTACTTTAACGTCGATCTACTTCTAATTTTTGCTCTTAAGGTCGGAATGTCAAGCGCAGTCACCAAAGGGCGATTATCTTGCATTATTCCTGACCTGTGGTCGAAGCACAAAGCACAGACCGAGTTTACCCACTAATCTGCCTACTGCCTTGACAGAGATGCTTCTGTTCCTGCGATTTCGTGAGTCTTGACAATCCCCAGAAGGGAAACCGAGCTTTTAAGGATCTTGCAGCTCATCTCAAGGACCTCTTTTTCGTGTAACCCCAAGTTCCGTAGTCCTCTACCGCCGAGATGTTCTGGGAGGTATTATATATATGGAGGTTACGGCGTTGTTGCCGTCGAATTGATTTTCTTGGCTGGTTCTCGATCGATTTAGTGGACTGTATCGAATTAAAGCAATGTGGATTTCTGTAGAATATGTATTAACTATTTACACTAATTACAATAACTTATAACTAAAGAATAAATAAATATACAAGACGGAGCGGCGTGCTGAATGAAGCACTCGAATCGATGTTTGCAAACGAATAGGAGGATTTAAAACGAATAGAACGATTAACGGTCTTCATTCGCCTTCCTTCTTCATCGCGGTCGTCGGGCTTGCGCACTATCAATGTCCAAGACAGCTTGACATCTGAGCTGTCAACGGTGGCGCACTGCGTGATTTAAAAAGTCGCGGGAAATGTTTATAATGTTAACCAATATAATTTAATAGAAATTATTATAATTATTATCATTATTTTATTATCTGTAGGTAGTTTGTCTATTCTGAAACGTGGGATGAAGTAGGTGTTTTGATGGTTTTGTAAGACTTGTGATCTGGTTTCTTTGATTTAAAATTAGTCTATGTTTGGGTCTCATTGTTGCCTTTGGAATGACGAATCTTTGCTAATAAAAACTCGACTATGTGAAGAATTTTATAGCACAGTAATTTCTTCAGAAAAATTCTGTGTGAAAACGCTGTCTAATTCATGACCTTATAAATGAAATTATGATATAGAAGAGGTAAGAGAGAAGCGTACTTGCAGTAACGTATAATATAGACGTGCGAATCTATTACTATGATAAATAAACAGTACATGGGTACGTAAACACGTCTGTTGAAGCGCAGCGTGCTGTACACCTGTTATGTCAGCAACATGCCGGTTAGAATGATATATTCATTAAGAAATAATCTCAAATATCTACTATCGTATATTGCATCATATCTCACCTCGATTATGTTAAACTACATCTGCGTATCTGTATACAAGAAACCTCATGATGTATAGTTACGTTTGTAGAGGACGTTGGGTTTGACTGAAGTTTAATTAGTATATTTCATGTTGCCAACTGATCACTGTCATAATTTATTTATGAACATAATTATATATATATATATATATATATATATATATATATATATATATATATATATATATATATATATATATATATATATATATATATATATATATCTACATATATATATATATATATATATATATATATATATATATATATATATATATATACAGGGTCGCTGATAAGTCTGGAAACGGTCGATTATCCGGGAAAATATACAAGGTGTCGAAAAAAGTTTTATACAAAAGTTTTTGGGTTCTTCAATGTCTACTAGGCGGTGATAATTTTATTTATACAGGGTTGGTCATACAGGCGTGGCACACCAATATTTTTTTTTTAATGGAACACCCTATATATTATTCGATATTTCAATCCTTCTCTTAATTTTGAGCAACATTTATGAGAAGCATGATGTACCTAAACTCAATCGTTTCCGGGTAAAAAAATAAATAAAAATAAACGCTACTGTTTTTAAAATCTATTGGATGAAGAACAAAAATAAATGAAAAGTAGAATATCTCTTGAAAACAATCTGTGAGTGTGAAAAGAACCGGTTGCGATGTTTTTAACATTGTTTGGAATCCCAAGATAAGATAAGATGCCCATAAGAAACGCAGTATTATTCTTTTGTTTTAAAATGTTTCCAGGACAACGAATGTCAAACATTCATTCAGTGTCAACAGTTTTGAAACATTAGTAATTTAGTGTCAACAGTTTTTGTGCAAAATGGCAAGTTTAAGTGAAACCGAACGTATCGAAATTTTAATGATGATAGGGTACGGTGATAGAACACGAAGTTTTGCTCAAGTGGTGATTATGTTCAATGAGTTGCATCCTGAGCGGGAATCGATCTCCAAATCCACAGTTTCGAAAACTTTGCATCGTTTTCACGAAACTGGCGGTATCAAGGATAAACCTAGAACTGGAAGGCCAGTAACCGTTACAAATGAAGAAAATTCTTTGAATGTAATATTGGATGTGGTGGAAAATCCGAAAACTTCGGCACAGCAATTGGCTTTAAATCACAATATAAGTCGATATTCAATTCAAAAGATTACGAAGCAGGAAAAGTTCCGTCCATATAAAATTCATTTATTGCAAGAACTGAGTGAAGACGATTTTGATCGCAGAATCGAGTTCTGTGAACTTGTTATGGAGAAGTTACGCCAAAATTTTAACTTTGCCAACCACATTTTGTTTTCCGACGAATCTACATTTTGTTTGAATGGACAAGTCAACCGACACAACTGTAGGTACTGGTCAGACGAAAACCCACATTGGATGGAACAAATTCACACCCAAAGACCGCAAAAAGTAAATGTTTGGTGTGCTATTATTGGTGGACATATCATAGGACCTTATTTTATACACGGTAATTTGAACTCTGCTCGATATTTGACACTTTTGCAAGAATCAATTGTTCCAGACTTTAGTCGATTATTTCCGAACAATAACGACCCAAATCTACCAGCGGAAGAAATATGGTTTCAGCAGGATGGGGCACCCCCTCATTTTGGAATTGAGGTACGGGAATATCTGAATCAAACCTTTCCTGGCAGATGGATAGGGCGCAGGGGAACTATTGAATGGCCAGCTAGGTCTCCCGACATGACGCCGCTTGACTTTTTTTTGTGGGGTCATGTAAAAAATTTAATTTACCAAAATAGACCGCAGAATATTGAAGAGTTGCAAGCAAGGATTGTGCATGAAATTAATAACATTCCTCAAAACGCTCTTGTAAATGCAGTGCAATGTTTTGTTAAGCGAATTCATTATTGTCAGGAGGTCAATGGAGAACACTTTGAACATCTTATAAAATAGGATTTCAAACAATGTTAAAAACATCGCAACCGGTTCTTTTCACACTCACAGATTGTTTTCAAGAGATATTCTACTTTTCATTTATTTTTGTTCTTCATCCAATAGATTTTAAAAACAATAGCGTTTATTTTTATTTATTTTTTTACCCGGAAACGATTGAGTTTATGTACATCATGCTTCTGATAAATGTTGCTCAAAATTAAGAGAAGGATTGAAATATCGAATAATATATAGGGTGTTCCATTAAAAAAAAAATATTGGTGTGCCACGCCTGTATGACCAACCCTGTATAAATGAAATTATCACCGCCTAGTAGACATTGAAGAACCCAAAAACTTTTGTATAAAACTTTTTTCGACACCTTGTATATTTTCCCGGATAATCGACCGTTTCCAGACTTATCAGCGACCCTGTATATATATATATATATATATATATATATATATATATATATATATATATATATATATATATATATATATATATATATTACTCATTAATTAGTGGTCAAAATTATACATTATGCCTTACAAAGAAGCTGTGCTTGTGCTTGTATTAACATAATTTTGTCAAAATCCTAAAAAAATCAAACTGTCAAAACAATTTTATTTTAATGTCATTTTCTAAATTGTGACCCATCTTGTTTTTCTTTTCTTTCTTCTTCCACAAACATTTCTATAGCCGTAACAAAGATATATCTTCACTCTCGCCTCACTATTTCTCTTTATTTCAACCAAACCTTCTTAAAAAAACTAAGACTTTCAAAAAAATACGAACATCCAGCAAGAGTTGATAAATTTTAATAAAATTTATCGATAACGTGTGTTTAATCAAACTTAAAAAATGATTCACTAAGTGAAGATTGGAACCTGTGATGAGCGCTAATAAGCACACTTGGAGAACCCAAATCACCACAACACATTAAAAAAATCTGACGATATTTCACTAACAAAGTTAGCGTCATCAGAGGATAAATAATTCTACATATCTTATATCCACAATTCTATTAGCAATTTTTTTTAATTAGCTAATTAGGAGAGCTGTATTTATAAATATATATATATATATATATATATATATATATATATATATATATATATATATATATATATATATATATATATATATATATATATATATCCGACCGATAACTTAAAAAATACTGGACCGATCTTGATTCCTTTTGCAAGTGGCTTGGATAAGTTCGTTAGCCAGGAAAATCGGAAAATTTTATGTTCCGTTTCTAAAAAAATTCATATCTTCGTAAGTAACAAAGTAAGGGCAACCAAATTTGGTACGCGTATTTGTATTATAAAGAGTAAACCCTGTACCAACATTCTTTAGCTTGAAAGACAACGAAGTTATGGGCAGTTAAAAAAACAAATTTTGGAGGTTTCCTCAAAACGTCAAATTCGCAATTTTCAACGTCAAAATTGGCAATGTTTAGGGAAAGAACGTGAAACAAATACCGATTGTGAAAAGAAAATGTTGCAAGAAGAGTGTTCTGCAAACCCTTGAGTTTCATATTCAACTGTCATTGCCCTTCATTTTGCTAAAATATTTACAAAATATTCATTTCAAATAGACCCTTTCTTTGATGCTTTGGCTGTCAGTTTAGTTAAGTTGATGCTTTTTTTGGATATTTATTTGTAGGTTTAGTGAAGTTTATGGTTTAACGGTCTATAATTTTTTTAGCTAATTTTCGTAGAAAAAATTCGTTAACGCATTTTTTCATTTTTTATCGAAATATGATGCGTTTGTAAGAAAAAGATCTAGACGCAGTAAGTGCGTTTTGGTAGCGAATTTTCGGTAAATTTGCAGTTTAGCTCCCGAACGCTTTTCAAAACACTGTTTTCAGAAACCTGCCTAGGGCCCCCCCTGAATCCACAAACCCCCAAGAAAAATTGCTTGTTCACACACCCCAAGGAAGTTACGGGACCAGGAGTGAGTAGGGGTGTATAATTTTTTTTTAGCTAATTTTTGTAAAACAAATTCTGTGATGCATTTTTGCATTTTTTATCGAAATAGGATGCGTTTGTAAGAAAAAAATCTGGACGCAGTAAGTGCGTTTTGGTAGCGAATTTTCGGTAAATTTGCAGGTTAGCTCCCGAACGCTTTTCAAAAAACTGTTTTCAGAAACCTGCCTAGCCCCCCCCCCCTGAATCCACAAACCCCAAGAAAAATTTCTTGTTCACACACCCCAAGGAAGTTACGGGACCAGGAGTGAGTAGGGGTGTATAATTTTTTTTAGCTAAATTTCGTAGAACAAATTCGTTAATGCATTTTTGCGTTTTTTATCGAAATATGTTGCGTTTGTAAGAAAAAAATCTAGACGCAGTAAGTGCGTTTTGGTAGCGAATTTTCGGTAAATCTGCAGTTTAGCTCCCGAACTTTTCAAAAAACTGTTTTAAGAAACCTGCCTCGGCCCCCCCTGTGTCCACAAACCCCAAGAAAAATTTCTTGTTCACACTATCTGATAATCTGCAAATTTGCCGAATTTTCATTAAATCCTTCAAATTTCAATAACTCAATTTGTTATTAACGTAAGCTTTGTTGGTTAGAAAACCAACATTTAAGTTTATTTTCTGAACTTTTTTTGTATATTTTTAAACCATAAGTAATTTTGATAAAATATAGTACATTGTTTCTACTACATAGGCTATACCGGTAATCAGATTGATGCCTGCTCGCATTTGCTATTAAAAACATTTTTATGGAAATTCACTTCCATAACACATTTGCTGCATCTAGACTTTTGACAAATGTTTATATATTTTCAAACCATAAATTTATTTCGATGAAATATGGTACATTGTTTCTACTATATAGGCAACCAAGTTTGATGCCTGCTTTCATCAAAAAAAAGACATTTGCTATTACAAATATTTTAAAGAAAATTCGCTACCATAACGCACTTGCTGTGTCCAGAGATTTTTATATTCTTCTGCAGGTAGTCGGCCACTAACGATTTAGGGAGGTTCAATGACACCAAAATTAACATATTTCGTTTATCGGGTATATCTGTATTCTTCCATTTTCTATCAGACGTGCCTCTGCCAGTATTTATTTTATAAAGTTATCTATCAGGAGACTGCCCATAGGCGGCGTAGCGAGATTCATACATTTTTATCGTTACTATATCTAGCAATATATACGTTCGAAGGCGCTTAGCTGACTTGGTTGTCTAACATTTTTTATTAATTTTAGATTCTCCTCATTAACGTGGTGATTATTATCCGAAGTATGTTAACGACGGAAGATCTATCTGTAGTGCCGTCTCTTAATTGTGCTAAATGTTCTTTGAATCTTTGTCCGACGTGTTTAAGAACACAATCTTTCTAATTTATTTCATAAATTCTTGACATTTTGGCCGTACTATCCTTGTCTTTTGGGTTACCTAGCATAAAAAAACTCTGGACGCAGCAAGTGCGTTATGGTAGTGGATTTTTATTAAATGCTTCAAATTTGTAAAACTCAGTTTTCTATAAGCTTAGAAAGCTTAATTTTGGTATATAGTAAGGTCTTTCCCAGGGCAAGATATCCACCAAATTTCATTAATATAACTTTGTAATTTTTGGAGAAAAAATTTTTTTTCTAAGGAAAATTTAAAATTTGAATAACTGAATTTTCTATAAACTCATAAAGTTGAATTTTGGTACTTAGTATAGTCTCTTCCAAGGCAATATATATGGTAAATTATATTAAAACAGCTTCGTTATTTTCGGAGAAAAAATTTTTTTTGAAAGAAAACTCAAAATTTTCCCGGAAATACCCGTCCGATTTTCCTGGCTAACGAACTCATTTAAGCCATCAATCAAAGAAAGGCACCTGCCGAGTTTCATTGAAATCGGTTAATTATTTTTTGAGCTATCAGACGGATATATATATATATATATATATATATATATATATATATATATATATATATATATATATATATATATATATATATATATATATATATATATATATATATATATATATATATGAACATATAAAAATTGAAACTGACCCCGGATATGGGTTCTAGGGGTCCTAAATCGTGCTCATTTGAAAAAATTTTTGCAAAGTCTCACCATCGATACCTCCCTATTGTGATTTTTTAAAATAAAAATTCACTAATAACCTAAATAACAGGCAAAAACATACCACCCGAACCAACAATTTTCTTTCTTCATAAAAACATTTATTAATTCCAAATTTACATTCTTACACTTTTAATGTTTTCACTAATTACCCATAACTGATTGGAGACTTTCTCGATAATAAAAAACATGATATAAGAGCAGATAATAATAAAATTTACATGTTTAAATTTAAAATTAAAAACAAAATAATTTTCCACTAAATTCTCTAATTGACCCATTCACCATCTTGTTGAATCTATCCTTTCTTAAAATTCTTTTTAAGCCTGCTAAATTACTATCTGGTTCCATATTCACATATGTCACCGCACACAAAAACTACATCCACACAATTTAATGTGCCTTCTTTTTTAATTATCTACATAATTCACTATAAATGTTTTCTTCCATTTCTATTCTGAATTTTTGTAAGAGTTTAAGGCTAAGCCAGATCCAGTTTACTTTTTGTCTAAAACACCCATTTACCCTGTGTTCATTTGTCTCTATCCTGCCACAAGAATCACAAACATCTTCAATTATATTATGCATCTTCATTTTTTCTTTCGTTGGATATACTTCATTCACAAATTTGCAGACTTCCGATTTCCACAACGTTGGTAAATGGAGAATTAAGATTTTTCCAGAGTGAATTCCAATTAACATTATTGTGTTTAGTCACAATTTTTGGTTGGATACTTCTTTGACGCAGTAAATTTTTATAGATATCACTGGTAAGAAGATTAACGTTCTTTATAATATTTGGGTTATCAATTTAATTGCAGATATTTTTATAACATTTTCTGTTACTACCTAAAAGATTTATGATATAAGAGCAAATAATAATAAAATTTACATGTTGTACAATTCAACCCTACCAAAACTAAGTCTTGCTTTCGTTCTCACAAGAGATACACCAGCCCTAGACCCATCACAATGAACAACCAAGTTATTCAAAGTAATGAGTCCTTTTCTCTTGTTGGCATTTCTGTGGATCGAAATCTTAATTGGCACCAACATGTCACATCAATTGCAAAAGCGGCTGCTAAGAAATTGGGTTTCCTCTTCCGGGCTCGCAAATACTTTTCACCAGCTAATCTCTATACCTTATATACTTCACAAATAATGCCAAACCTCGAATACTGCTCCCACATCTGGGGTGCAGCTGCCGCTTCCACACTCGCTATCCTGGACTCCATTCAAAAGAGAGCTATACGTCTCATCGGTGACCTTACCCTCACCCAAAGGCTGCCATCCCTTGCCCACCGACGTGCCGTTGGTGACCTCTCTCTCTTTTATAGATATCTGCACGGGCACTGCTCAGAGGAGCTTTCCTCCATAATTCCCCCACCTGCTGCCCCCAACAGATCTACCAGGGGAACAGAGCGAATGCACCCTTTTACTGTCCAGGTCACCAGACATAGAACATCTTGTTATGCCCGCTCTTTTGTCCCGAGGACTTCCAAGTTGTGGAATTCCTTGCCGGCACATGTTTTTCCTTCTCCTCCGAACCTCCAAACCTTCAAGTCCAGAATTAACAAGTTGCCTCTTTCCTCCTTGTCAACACCCACGGTACGATAGTATTTAGGCTGTAAGCCCTCGTGGCGTGTTGTTGATATAAAAAAAATGATTCCGAAGATACAATTAACCAAATAATGATGCCTAATGTTAGCGTTATCGCTCCATGACTGGTACTGGGTACGTATAAATAAAGCATCAGCCTTGCCTTCTATGCAGATTAAACCAACTCCACCCTTGTCTGTTGGTAAATATAATTGCGGACGTTCAATTCTGTAAAGAGACCCATACCATAAGCACCTGCCTATAGTCTGTACCACTTTCTGGCTATATTATCTACCTAATGGCAGAATTTGAGAAACGTACCATTGTTTTGATAAGACGAAAATATTGACGTACCATGTTTTCTTATATATGTCTAAGAACTGCAGTTTGCTGTTCATTAGTGTTGTTTCTATGCTTCGTAAAAATTTTTCGCAGTTCTTCTTGTATGTGTCTGTGCTACTTCTTGTGCATGTTACCACTAAAATTTGACTTCATCTACATTTTGGATTGTGCTGCAGGCTGCTCTACAAATATCGGTATTTTTATTATGGCCTAATATTTGTATCTTTGATTTGGCTTGATTGAGTTTTCCATTTGAATATGTTTTATCAATTTTAATGACGTTTCTGAGACATGTTAAATCGGTTGTATTTCCTATACAAACGTTAACATCATCAGCATAGGCAACAATTTTATGATTTTGGTTATTTATTTTCAACCCGTTAAGTCTATTCTTACAAAACCTCACGAAAGGTTCTGTTGTCAAAGAGAATAATAGACTTGATATTAGACAACATTGTCTAATTCCTGAATATGTGTATATGAAATCCGTAAGGTAGCTATTAATCATCAAATTATCTCGACTGATATTATAAATCTTTTTGAGTGAGCCGATTATTTTTCTGGGTACACGCATTTTTTCAGCAATTTTCCACAAGTATTCATAAGACACTCTATCGTCAGCTTGCTGGAAATCCAAACTCACTATGGTACCGTTAAAATTGTTATGTGTTTCACTTTCTATGATTGTATCTTTTATTGTCATTAAATCGCTAAAAATGTATCTCTTCATCCCACAGCTCTGTTCTGGTCCTACCATACTATCTGTAAATTTTTCAAGACGTTTTTCAAGGATTTCCATATATATTTTATAGTCCGTGTTTGTCAGTGTCACTCGTCTATGATCTTCCAGCTTACTTGGTCCATTAACTTTGGGTATAAGGATCATTGTGCCGTCAACAAATGATGACGGTGGCGAAATTTTAGTTTCTAGTAGTAAATTCATTAAATTGAAGAGTTTCTTTCGTATTCTCTCATAAAATGTCTTACAAAATTCATAACGAATTTTGATCCTGGTGTTTCCTTACTGGCCAAATTTCTGACGACTGAATACAATTCCCTTTCAGTAATCTCTTCTTTCAAATTCTTCAAGTCATTATTATCAATGTTAATAGCTGTAATTTGTGTTAAAATTTCCTCACATTGTTTGTCATCTATTGTTGTTGGTGCGAATTCCTTTTTTGAACATTGTGTGTTATATTGTGGTATTTCTGTGTTAGAATTTAACATTTCATTTTCGTCATTTCCAATCGAGTCTACCACCAAAGCTCTATTGCTTTTTCTAGTTCTCACTGCTTCATAAAGATTATTTCTATCAGATACAGTGTCCATAAATTTGGTCATGTGTTTTATTTATTTGCTCTTACTTTACCTGTCTAATTAGTGTTTTTATTTCTCTAAATTCTATCATACGTTCTCGTGAATTTACAGTTTAATTTTTTAGGCTGTGCAAAATTTCATAATAAAAACTTAGCTTTGTTTTAACTTCTATCGCCTCTTGTATTTCTTTATTTTTACATTTTTTTAACACCAGGTTTAAAAACCTCAAATCGCCAGCTTACAAAATTCTCTGTATATTTTTTATGGTTTTTTAAACGTTTTATTTCATTCTTAAATTCGTCATTGACCGTTACGTCATTAAATGTTGTTAGTATCCATAGCCATGTTGTAATCTGTTAAGTTGAGACACCTTCTAGGCGAACAAGAGGGCATGATAGTCCGAGAAACTGCCAGGATAAATTTGACAATTATTGTGTATTAATGAAATGTGTTCCTTGGATATGTAAGCTTTATTAATTCTTGAGGCCCAATTTTCCCATAGATAAGTATATTCTACATAGTTTCCATGAATTACTTCTCAGATATCACATTCTACCTATTAATGTTTTGAAGCGGTTTACATACATTAGCGTTTCCTGCTGTATATTTCTGTTTTATCGTACACTTGAAGGCTCCCAGTAAAACAAAAAGCCTGGACGCAGCAAGTGCGTTATGGTAGTGAATTTTCATAGAAATGATCTGGCACAAAATATTTTATTATAACTTTTTTCTTGTAACATATAAACGTAAATTTTGGTGTATAGTTTACTTTTTATATCGTAAACGTACCTACCTAATTTGGTTATCATAGATTTTTTATTTTTTGAGATAAAAATTTTTTTCGAATGAAAACTCAAAATTTTCCCAGAAAACCTCCTCCGATTTTCCTGATTAACGAACTTTTAAAGCCATTTACCGAAGGAAGCTACATGCCAAATTTTATCAAAAGCGGTCCATTATTTTTTGAGCTATCGGTGTGATACACATATATATATATATATATATATATATATATATATATATATATATATATATATATATATATATATATATATATATATATATAAACATATAAAAATTGAAACTGACCCCGGATATGAGTTCCAGGGGTCCTAGTTCATGCTCATTTGCAAAAATGTTTTCAAAATTCAAAAGTGGGATCTCCCCATTAGTGAATTTTTTCTACGAAAATTCACTAAAAGACCTCGAAAAATATAAATTATCTGTCAATGTTGTCTCAAAGAAATCAATCCTCTCTCGGTACTTCTCCAGATGGTGCGTAGATATTGATATAATTGATGTTGTCAACCGTTAGGGATATAACTCTACCACATTCACTAAAATGTATGTTTTGGGCATTAATACCTTTCCTATAAATGACTCCGGTTCCTCTAGACCGTATATTGGAGTTAAAAAATATTCAAATTCCTGCCAACTAATCATAAAACTTGTACCAGCTTCTTACAAGAAAGTAATATCTACAGAATAATTTTTGATATACTCTCTCAACAAAGCAAATTTAACTTGTGACTTACTGCAGTTAATATTAATAGACACAACAGTTTTTAGTATAAACATTAACTTACTGTGTATATCTATAATTTTCTAGAGATTTATTTTTAGTGATATGCAGCTGCTGCTTCATTTCTTGTCTTCCTGCTTCATTATTCCTATTTTCGCGACTTTTGTTTATATTTATTTTCAAGGGTGGAAATTTCCGACTCTTTTCTTCACTTGGTGTTACAGTTTTGTTTTTCTTTCTTTTGTGGTCTCTGCTTATACTTTCCTGTTCAACTGCTCTGCCTCTTCGTTCCTATCTGGGATGGATATTATATTTTCATTATCACTGGTGTCGATTGTCTGCGTTGTCATTCCATTTTTATTTGTATTAGTTTTATTCCAGCTTTCATCGACCGCACTTACTCTGGTGGAAAGTGGTAATAAAATCGGCAAGATTGCTTACTGGAAGAGCTCTGGAAATTCTAGTAGACTCACGACTGGGGCAGGTGGTTTTCTGATATTCGCAATTCTGTTGGCTGGTTTCCGCGGATAGTCCTTTCGTTAATAACCAGGTTTGTCACATATCATACATGTTCTAATTTGCCCTTGGTAAGTCACCAGACTAGTGCATCCACCAATGTTTAAATATGAAGGCGGTCTTGTTCTCATGGTCATGATGATTGTACGAATCCTATTTTCACAATCATAAAATCCATCTCTTTCTTTCCACTTTTCATTGCGAATACACTTGACATTTCCAAACTCTCTCAATTTCTCTTTGCTAAACTTATTTTCTAGTTCAATAGAAAAATCATAGACTTTGACCATAATGTCGTCAGAATATTCGGTAACATACACTTCGTAACTGCTGCCATTTTCATCCACATAAATGAAGCCACTTTATCCCTTTCTTAGCGCCTTTTCTACCAGAAAACTCGTTGCTACTTTAATATAGACATTCCCTCGTACATGGTATGTTTGTATACATTGCACCTGTTCTACAGTAAATTAAAGATTTTCTTTTATAAACCTATGTATAGCTATATTCTATGGTTTCTTCTTGAAATTGATAAAATCCAAAGCAATTATATGGTACTTTTAATATTCATTTTATTGCACTCAGTATAACTTGGATATACAAAACTGTATTCTGTGATTAATTACCACAAGATTACTTTATAAAAAAAAATGTGTGTTATGGCATATCTCCATATCAGCACAAGATATCACAAACAACTGAAATTCGCTAATGATAGACGACATGAAATAAAAAATTTGCCAACTGTTTTTTAACTGGGGGATTTAGTTAATTTTTTAAATATACTATATCTATAGCTTGATAAATGGTCCCGAATACAGTTTAAGACTGAAAGTGTAGCATAATATAGTGGCATTGTACACAAAATCAAGTCAACTTTCTATTAAAACGATTTTAAAACAGTTTGTTTTGTCTTTCAACTTAACCATAAGACGTCATCTAGGACCAAAACAGTTTTTGAATGTGTTGCAAGTGACAATTCTATTAATTCTGTAATTAATTCTTACGTTGACTTTTAATATAATATAAAATATCCCGGGGCATGAAGCCGACGTCAATTATTATGTAAACAAAACGTTATTTAACGTATCCTTAGATATCTGTGGTAGCATGCTTGTCTTCTACGCAGAAAGATCCAAGATCAATTCCCGCTCGATGAATGTATGTTTTTTGTTTGACCTTGACATTTGGAGAAACAATAGTGTATAGATTTCGTACGTTTTAAACAAGACCTTATTTTTGCTTAAAACGCCTGAATAACTTAGTCACCTTTGACTCTGAAATTGTAATTTTCAGCAGACATTTTGTTGTTGTTGATATTGACAATTCGTTTTATTAGGTTGACTGAAAGGCAATCATTCAGGTGATTAATAGGGGGAAATAACTGCTACTTTTATAATTTGGCACATTCTTTACTTTTCTAAATATAAATTAAGTTTCCTTGTAGAAAGCTTTTGTAACTTTATTGAAATTTGTAATACAGGTTTCTTTTAAAGAGACTTACATTATAGATGGAGCGAAATGTAATTTTCTAGCTTCATAGAAAATTGAGTTTTGTGCATTTTTCTCAAAACAAGTTAGAACACAGGATTTTTTTGACAATAGGGAGATATCGATTGTAACAGTTTCAAGAGAATTCTTCAAATGTGCGTGTGCTAGGACCTCTAAAATCGATCTTTACGGTCTGTGTAAGTTTAAAGTATTTATTTTGGTAATATGCCGTATCATAATAGTGTACAGTTCTTATGAAAATTCACTACTATATCGCATTTGCTTGGTCCCGAAAC
Source organism: Tillus elongatus (assembly GCA_964006375.1). Taxonomy (NCBI): domain Eukaryota; kingdom Metazoa; phylum Arthropoda; class Insecta; order Coleoptera; family Cleridae; genus Tillus; species Tillus elongatus. Next base: position 139,599,202 of record OZ023264.1, read on the forward strand.
TTTATGCTTCTAAAATTGGAAATCAAAGAATAAAAATACTGACTTTTATGAATTAAGGAATATGAACATTTTGTTTGTTTTCGCTTGCTGTGTTAAAAAAGTATTAAAGTTATTTTTGTTTATTCAGTTCACCATAATGCATTCTTAAATAAGTTAGATAAAGTAACCATTTCAGCAGACATTTTTTAATGTTCATATTAGTAAATTTTTATTAAGAAAATTCACTAATAGAATTTGTTTTTAAAAAAACTTTTCGGTGTTGGAAAAACCGGTTCGATTATGTTGACTAAAACGAAATCATCCAGGTAATTAACAAGGAAAAATACCTGCCACGTTTATAATTTGGCAGATACATTCCTTTTCTAAACATGAATTAAATTTTCTTCTGAAAAGCTTTTGTAACTTAATACAAGTTTCTTTTAAAGATCAATATACAACAAGGTACTTAGGTTTGTCAAATTTTAATTTTCTAGTGTCATAGCAAAATGAGTTTTGGACATTCGAATATTTTTTCTCAAAAGGAGCTAGGACACAAGATTTGAATATTTTTCATGAAAATAGAGAGGGACAGAGAAATTCTTCAAATGAGCGTGTATAAATTAATAGTATTACTTTTAGTAATATGCCGTACTAACAATAGTGTACAATTCTTATTAAAATTCACTATTAGAACTATTTGTTTACAGGATGATTACAAATAACACTTTTTCTAATTTTGGGTTTAACTTTTTTACTCGTCATCGTCAATTTTTGCAGTGGGAAGCTCGTGTTGAAGCCAAAGCTTCCAGCAGAAACGCTCAGTTAACACAATCGACGTAGAATGAACGATTCATATACAGCGCGGCATTAAAAGTAATCCAGATTCTAATCGTTATAAAATTTTCGTTTGACAGCAGAATTGACTGGAAATCAAGTTGCTTATGAGAAAAACATTAATTGTCCTAAATCGTTCCTAAAAGCCGCGCAATCTCTTTAAATGACGACCCTTGTTGTCACCATAATTAAACCGACAGGTAAGCCAATGCTTGAATGAGTCTCCTTTGAAAACAAGCCGTTTGTAATTAAGTTATTTTAACGACAATTTTAGACCTATGCAGACGAGAGACAACAAACGGTTTTTCAAAAATTACGTGCAATATGTAAGGCTAGATGTATTCTCACCATAATTAGAACCGCCGAGCGGTTTTTCTCTAATTAGAGCTCATCAGTACGGTATACTAATTACAGCGAGAACACACCTATAAAGTAATAGGGCTATGGCAGCCAGTCTCCTAGAACATTGCGAGATGTACGATATGATCGCCATCTCGGTGCGGAAACAGGAGTTTGGTGTCGCGACAGCTCCAAATAACAAAAAATGTTATAAAATAGAGAGCCCTGTTACTTTATAGGTGTGTTCTCGCTGTAATCAGTATACCGTACTGAATCACTCTTATTAGAGCGAAACCGGTCTGCGGTTCCAATTATGGTAAGAATACATCTAGTCTTACATACATTGTCCCTATATTAGGGAAGAACTGGGCTAGGGCTGACAATTTACAAAATTATTAGTTGGTGGTACACAGTCTCTATTTTTTAACATTTTGTTGTGACAACATACTACCTCGTTCAGCACCAATATGGCTACCCTGTCGTACACATCAGAATGTTCTGGGAGGCTGGCTACTATAGCCCTATTACTTTATATGTGTGTTCTCGCTGTAATTAGTGTACCGTACTGATGAGCTATAATTAGAGCGTAACTGGTCTGCGCTTATAATTATAGTGAGAACACATCTAGCCTTACATATATTGTCCCTATATTGGGGAAGAAATGGGCCAGGGCTGACAATTTACAAAATGGTTACTTGGTGGTACGCAGTCTCTATTTTATAACATTTTGTGCTATTTGGAGCTGTCGTGACAACCTACTACCTGGTTCAGCACCAATATGGCGACCCTGTCGTACACTTCACAATGTTCTAGGAGGCTGGCTACTATAGCCCTATTACTTTATAGGTGTGTTCTCGCTGTAATTAGTATACCGTACTGATGAGCTCTAATTACAGCGACACCGGTCTGCGCTTCTAATTGTGGTGAGAATACATCTAGCCTAACATACATTGTCCCTATATTAGGGAAAAAATGGGCCAGAGCTGACAATTTTCAAAATTGTTAGTTGGTTGTACACAGTCTCTATTTTATAACATTTTGTGCTATTTGGAGCTGTCGTGACAACATACTACCTGGTTCAGCACCAATATGGCAACCCTGTCGTACACTTAATAATGTTTTTTACATATTATATCCATTAATAAATTAATATGCATGTCTTATTTTTAATACGATGTAAAATTATAGAGATTTTTCATTATTATAAGACAGTTAAACGTTCCAGACATGCAGCGTATTCGTGACGTTAATTTCCAGAGCAAATGATCGAAGATATTCATTTACCACGTTGCATTGCTCAGACGACCTGGTGGTGAAGAACGAATACCTAAACTTTATTAAATTTAACCATATCAATTTACAATGATAATGACCACAAATGACTGTATAAAGTTATCTGATACGCATGAGCTGTAATTTGCATCGATCATTCTAGACGTTTCAGGGTAGATAATCATTTACGAGAAACCTGATGACCGCGAGGCTCTAGTTGGCTTTATTTATGGTTTCAACTTACTTTTTTAGGGCTGCAAATTATATATTGCTAAAACGTTTATTTGTACATTCAGACGAGCTTATTGGTAGCAGCCACAAGCAACATAAAACGACACGTGAAGCTTTTTATAGTTGTTTACATTATAATAGTGTGTAATTTACGCAAATATACTGACGTTCAAAAAAATCCGAACACCCGTAAGAGTTGATCAATTTTAATATAATTTACTTATAATTAAACCTAAAAAATGATTGCATATCCAAACTAGAATATCAAAAAATAACAAGGTATTTAATAGTGAGTGAGTTCGTCGCAGTTTCGTATACATTCGATAACTCTTTGAGGCATGTTTAAAATTAAATGATTCATGGTATCCTGAGAAATGTCATCACAGGCTTCTTGAATTCGGTGACGCAGGTCAATTAGATTATCTGGTGCCTAGGGTAAATTATTCAGTCGATTGCCAATCATATCCCACACATATTCGACTGGTGATAAGTCTTGGAAGCGAGAAGGCCATGTAAGCAGGGTCACGTTATTTTCTTGTAAGAACCTGGTAGTAACACTTGTATGAAGATGGGCGTTGGTTTGTTTGAAAAAGGGTTGAATTAACCCTCGTAGGTATAGAAGTGCAAGAGGCTGCAGTACCTTTCGTATGTATTCATTTGCATTTGAATTTCTGTCAGTAAAAACTAGATGTGACCCGCTACCGTATGCTATTGCACCCAATACCATCACACTCCGTGTAAGAGTCATATGCCGTTCCACCGCAAATTCTATATTTCTGCATTCTCTGCGTAATTATCTTACTCTTCTGCTGCGATCGTGGAGCCAAAGACCGAATTGGGACTCGTTAGGGAACACAACACGATTCCATTCACTATCCAAATCTGATCCGCCGTTACATCACTTAAGCCGAGCAGCACGATGTCTTGGTGTCAGTGGGAGACATAAAAATGGTCTATACGAACGGAGCCCAAAAGCAAGTGTGAGATATCGTTGTCTTAGAGACTCTTTATTGTAAAACTCGCAAACAACCATTTTCAAAAGACCGTCTTGTGAAAACTCTGTCTTGTAGCCGCAACCCTCAAATGACGATCTTCCCGTGCAGACGTTGCTCGAAGTCATCGGGCCCATGGGGAAGGTTATTGATTTCTTCTTCAGAACATCTGGATCAAGGCTGTAACAGAGTTGATACACTGTGTCCTATACGGTCGGGAATTTGAAATTCCCGCATACCAAAAATCCGCACTCTTTCGAATTGACTTAAATGGTTGTAATTATTCCGTAAACGGCGCCTATGCATAATGACTTGATAAATTGAGCACAAATCGCTGCGAAATATTGCTCAAACAGAGGGAAACCCAAATTTAAAGAGGTAATTTGTTGATAAAACAACATTTATAAAGTGTACACCTGTTAAAGTTTTCCCTCCAATACGTACACTTGGGGAACCCAAATCACCACAACACATCTTTTTAAAGACCTGACGATCGTTCCACTAACAAGGTTAGCGTCATCAGAGGATGGAAAATTCGAAACTGCTTACTAGTAAACATCACCTTATATACTGAGTTTTAGGTAGAGACCGATATCGAGAGGGAGACTAAATCGTAGGAAAATTGTTTGTGTATTGTATTTTTATGCCGGACGAGGTTCTCGCACTTCATTTATAACTTTATCTGGCAAGTTTTGGAATATTTTTTCTGGCTCAGAGACAGAGTGCAAAGAAAAGACTGTAAATCAGTGGCGGAGATCGGTTTAAGGAACTTTGTTTTTTATTGGCTTTGAAATATAAATACTTTCGTACGCATCTAGCCTTGCTAGCTGTCTAACATTTTTGATAAGGTTCAGATTTTCTTTATCAACGTTGTGTTTATTATTTAAGCTATCCAAATATTAGTTGAAAAATTAAATGATAGACACAGAACAAAGAAAATTAGGGGAATGCGCGACATTCAGGAAAGATAAAATATAGAAAAAAATTATTTGCTTATCTTTTGAGCCACGTATCACAAGGGGTCTCGAAAGCCTTCTAAGAAAGCCGATTTGCAGCTAGCTTTTTAAACAAAAAATAATGTAAGAAATGTGTTAGGTAATACTAAAGATTAAGATAAAGCCACTGAAATTTCGGGTATCTATAAGATAGGTTGCAAAGATTGTAATCTTAAATACGTTGGGCAGACTAAGAAAACCATTGAGACTAGATTTTGTGAACATCTAGCACAGCTGAGATACCGTCGTGTAAACAAGTCATGCGTGGCACAACATATTTGGGATACGTATCAAAAATGTTAGACAGCCATGGAAGCTAGATGCGTACGAAAGTATTTATATTTTTAAGGCAATCAAAAACCAAAACTCCTTAAACCGAGCGCTGCCACTTATTTATAGTCCTTTGTTTGCCTTATGTCTCTGATACAGATAAAATATTCCAAAACTTGCCAGGTAAAGTTATAAAGGAAGTTCAAAAACCTCTTCCGGCAATAAAAATACAATACACACAAAATTTTCCTACCATTTAGTCTACCTCTCGGTATCGGTCTCTACCTAAAACTCAGTATATAAGGTGATGTTTATTAGTAAGCAGTTTAGAAAATTTCATTCTCTGATGACGCTAAATTTGTTAGTGAAACGATCGTCAGGTCTTTAAAAAGATGTGTTGTGGTGATTTGTATTCTCCAAGTGTACTTGTGAGTGCTCATCACAGGTTACAATCCTCGAATTCGTTGTAATTGGTCGACTCTTACTGGGATTTTTTTGAAAGTCAGTATATATTGTTTAGTGTGTATTGATTACAAAAACATACGAGTTTAGCGTCCAAAATATTGAGCAGCACTAAATATGCTTTATTTAGTAAATATACAATCTTATCAATCACAGAAAATATAATTAAACGATTAAAAAATGCACATTTTAAGGTGCTAAAGATTAATTTTAGTGATTAATTTCTTACTCTCAAATTTATTTTTATAAAATTTGGTACATATAATGAAAATAAAAATCACCAGAGTTTTAATTAATGTAAAATTAAACAGCAGATTTGTATTTATGAGGAGCCACTTTTTATAAATGCGCGTCATCCGTTTCTTCACACTCATTTAACCGGGAACTCAAATGTTCGACCACTTGTCGGAACATCGCCCTTGGATTAGCGTTGATTTTGTTTTAAAACATTGGGTGGTAATGGGTTGGAAACTTTATAAGTAATCCCATAGAAAAAAATCAGCAGACGTCAAATCGGGTTTCCTCGGTGGCCACTTAATATCCTCTCGGCGACGAATTACTCTTCCGAGGAATAACTCGTGAAGAGCAGCTATCGAGTCATTTGTGACGTGGGAAGTGCCCCCATCTTCTGGGGAAAATGTGTTGCGGTTGTACCCCATCTGGGTCAGCATTTATGGAGCCAAAAAAGTCTGAGCCGATAACACATCGACAAGTTGCTGACGCAGTTTTACCAAATGACCAACAATTTTGTTTATTCACGTGGCCGTTGATGTAAGTGTTGTATTCATCAGAACCATTTGTTATTTAAGCTCCTGAAAGGATTTTTCATTGTCCTGCTGAATTCGACTCGTTTAGCAAGATCATTGTGTTTCATCTCTTGCACAACAATAATTTTGTAGGTAGAAAATGTAAGTATTCATAAATAATGTGATGAACCATGGATTTCTTCAAATTTAAAAGAACTTGCGCGCAATTGTAGTAACTGTCATGGATCCTTCATAAGAGACGGGCGAACGCGGACATTCATGCTCGTTCTTGGTGTACTTTTGCGCCCAGTTGGTTTATCCGTCATTGTGCTTTCAGACTCTTCAAACTTACAAACAGAGTGCTTGCTTACATTCGCACGTAATATGTTTAACATGGTGGTTAAATTAAAATGTGTCTCGCAAAGACGTCGAACAATAGTGTAGGAATCGTTGTTTTGATAAAACGCTCGCACGCATCAATAGCTACTAAACTAAACGAGCAAGCCAAGCGTTTGCCGCAGTTGTATGGTGTCCCAAAAGTAGCGAAATAGCAGAATCACTCGGAAAATTTAAGTCGCCGTTAAAAAGAGCCCCATAAAGAGTCTTATAATTTTTATTTGGAATCAAATCATCGATCCCACAGTTTCATAAGAAAATATTTCTGAAAAGAGCTGATTATCAAGCGATGTGGGAGTTATGATTCAATTTGCAGCACTATTTCTACTGCTAGTAACAGTTTAACTGACAATTCTTGATTGAAATCCATTTTTAGAAGCATTCTTTATCATAATGAACCTGCTGCCTCAGAACTTTTAACGAATTTTTGCCGAAAAGATTCGCTATTGTGGTAATCACGACTTGACTTTGAAAAAATGTATTCAAATACGCGCGAACTAGACCACTGAAACCCATATCAGAGGTTAGTTTTAGACTTTATATGTTTCTATAGCACCATGATAACTGATGTTTGAAGATGGAAACCTGTGTTGAGCACTGATAGGTACAATTTGGAGAACCCAATTAATCACCATACAGTTTTTAGACCCAACGATCTGCTACGCTCGCCTTTTTTTAGTTCGCTCACTTTTTAATAACCTTGACAACTTTTTGAAAATTCGGGTCGAACATTGTATCCATTCTCATGACTTTAAATTGGAGTTCAGCATTCATTAGAATGTCTTTCCCGTGCTGTTTGATAGGTGTGAATGTCAAATTACAATCTTGTAAATCAGCGCCTGTTGCTGGGTCAAAATAGTTCCTGCCCACCAATTGCAGCTTCAGTTCAACAAGACACTTCCTGACAATGATATTGAAAACTTGGAGATAATGCATGTCGCCCCAAGCCACCTCTGCCATCAATCGAATTTTGATCTACGCTTCATTTTTTTTTGTTGCCTTGCATTTAACTATCTTACAAACTATTTGAGAATTTTCAATGGCTAGTATTTTTTTGATAGGAAATGAGCCAACAAATTATCCTCATGATGAATTATGAAAATTCGCTACTTGGTAATACACCGTCTGTTTTTGTGGCAAAGATTTTGAACAGGTATATGAATAAGCGACCGTAAAGAGGATTTAACTGCGAACAAATCGAATACAATGGACCATTGATTTAGGAAGAAAAGCACATCTTAAAATTATCTTAGCTCCTCGAAAAATAAAATGAGAGAAGCAATTGAATTTCTTTGCATCTTATTTTACTACAATGGGCGTATTCATTTGGAAGTATCGAAATATAAAACGCAGTTGGCTTATCAACGGCAGTTTTTTTATGCCCACTTGAAAATATAATTTCGACGTTCTATGAAAAATTCCTAGTAAATCTGTTGGTCTTTCAGCGGTCTGAAAAATTACCGCTGCTGGATGTTTTTGGGGGCAAAGCTGTTTTAGCTAATCAGAAGCAAGAAAATGAAAAGCTGCGAAGTATTACAAGAGAGGCGCGTGGATAATATAGAGACGGTTGGAAGAACGCACGAAATTTGTCATTCGACTGGCGACCACTCAGTGTATCGTTACTTCTCTGGTCACGACGATTTAAAACCCTTAACTAGTTGAGTCAAACAGTCATTACATTTTGTTGGTGTCTCAAATAACAGTTAAATTTAAAACGTTAAATTTGTGTCTGCAGATATTTTAATAGGCCTCATTCGAGTGAATGGTGAGATAAAGTCTTTTTCTATATAAATTTTAGTTTTCAAGGTATTTTTCTTGTTAAATTGCAGAGGTCGGTGGATAGGTCTACGGATAGGTCTAGGGATAGAGTGTATGGATAGAACTGCAAAAATTTAAATCATGAACATTGAATGTACGGCTTATTGTCGGGCAGGTGTTGCCATATCGAATCATTAATCGTTCTTGTCCATACATTTTGATTTGGAGCTACAATCAATTTTTCTTGGTTCTGGTTTAATAATTCCTGTACATTTGTATTGAACATTGATGTCAAGCCAAGTTTCAATTATGTTAACAAATGGTAAATTAAGCTGTGGAAATAAGTGAGTTTTTTCTGAACTGAGTGGGTCTACCATATTCTTCTATCACTTCTAACGTTTTTCTGGGCAAGAAAGTAGTGAAATAAAGGCCAGGCAGAAGTCGATCATTTTTTTGACATTTCTTTTGAAGTGATATTGTTACTATTTATTTTTATTTAAGTTATAACCTGTAGTTGTTCGCAAGAAATCCGGTAATTCAATTAAATTAAACTTTTTGATATAGCTAAAATTAATGACTTAAGAACTGCTGCCCTTTTTGAAAAATTAGATGTTTTTTAATATTTTTTTTCTTTAGAAATTTTCATGATGCAAATATAGATATTTGTTTGTTGTTCTACCTAAAAAAAGGACAATTTTAAAATACATTTGTCGTTTGATTCTTTAAAATCTAATTAATATATTAAAAATCAAATAGGGAGCATTAGACTCAAACATAATTTATTTTGGAACAGGGCATACAGCAGCGACAAATACATTAAACTATCTGGCTAGATACATAAGCTAAAATATAAGAACTATTCCATTTAAGACCTATTTTGAATAACAGATTTATCGTCAAGATTAACTAATGGACTCTATCACCCATCTTGTGTCTTATATAATTAATAAAAATTATTGTTGTGTTTCACTTTTGTTCATTTTCGTAATAAATATCCTTGCCAACTTTTTCCCAAGCTCAACGACTCTATAGTTATAGTGTTATATAAATACCTAATTAATAACTATCGATACCAAGCACCAGAATTTTGCACTAAAGGTCTGAAAAATATAATCTTTTGGTCAAAATTACCCTAGAAAGAGTAAGTGTCCACTTTAATTACCGTTTTATTTTCTCAAGTGTAACATCATTGCCTTTAACTAGCTGACTTATCATTGAAACACCAGAAAAAGTGGCTGCAAAATATTTGTTTAAAAGTCTATAATATTGACGTAAATTCTAATTTTTTAACTCAATAATTAGCAGGTTTTCTGTGAGATAATTAAGGTGGGGAACTAAATTTTAAACGGGGGCTGGAGGTGTTTCAGATCGCTTATTCATCCCTCCGATTACGCTAACTTTGTTAGCGAAACAATCGTCATGTCTAAAAACTGTATTGTGATGAATTGGGTTCTTAAGATTGTAATTAGTTTTCTAGGTCAATTTATGGCATTGGAATCCAAAAGTTCGCGGACAAGGACAAAATACCAATACTAACATATTATATGTGGCTAACGAACTATATTGCATATTACAGACAAAGATTACGTTTGTTCGGTGCAAGAAAATCACAAAGTACAAAAAAAAATAGTTTGGAAATTTCATAGTTTTTCTTCTAAAACGGATACGTGACGATTTTAAATGTCAAATTTAAATTTTCCGTTGTTGCTGCGTTACCCATTACAAAGACTTTAGATAAGCAGAAAATGTTTGTTTCCATACATCCGTACTCTTTCTAGTGAATTTTCTTTAAAAAAACACTAATGAGGAGATCACGACTTATTAATTTTGAAAAAATTTCTTCAAATAACCGCGAGCTAGGCCCCCTAGAACCCATATCCAGGGTCAGTTGCAATTTTTATGTGTTTATACATATTATATATATATACATATTATATATATATATATATATATATATATATATATATATATATATATATTATTATTATTATTATTACGGTAAAAATATTTATAGTGTTTTTATAATTTATTATGATATTTTTGTTTCTCAGAGGGGGTTCTGGCACTATGATAACTTGTCAATGAAGTTGACAAAAATTTAAATCAAATAATTTATTAATAAAGGACTGGTTAACTTATCAAGAACTGTACAAATGAAACGAAACCAAAATTTTCAAAATACTGAGTATAATAAAGGATTAAATGAGCTATGAATACAATAATAGATATGAAAATGAGAATGATAACACCTTAAACAATCAAACAATAAAACTAACTAAAAATGGTTCACTATTATTCTAACTATAAATACCTTACTTGTCTCTCTAACTTAACAATATCACTTAAGAATTTCTCTTTGATTTTAAAGTGGATGCCTTGTTTTGCTACTCTTCCTGTGTTATGTAAAACCACCCATTCACTGTTCATGATGTTTGGACTAAACTAACTATACAAATTTCCTTGAATATCTCACCAGGGCTTTTTCTCGATAACACTAATGGACAATATCCAAATTTTTGTGTCTGCATTACCACTCCCTGCCAAATTAGCTGTGGTCCAATTATCTGCCGATAGTGATCCCTGTTTTCTAGTGATTTGATATAATCTCCTATATAATTTCAAGAGCTGATGTTCTCATAATCTATTATTTCTGGATTCCCTAAATTCTATGTTTCTGCTTTCTGAAAACTTGTCATCCTCCTCACTTGATTTATTTTTTTCTACTACTAAGTCTTATTGCTATGGATACATAGTTGGTTAAAACGTTACAATTTTACTTTCATTTCGTATGATAAATATGGAATTGCCAATTGAAAACTATATTGAACCTTTTTTTATAACACTGATTTTTTCCAAATCTAAAGGCTCGCAAATTTACCTATGGATTCATATTGTATAATTTTCTAATGATTCCATTTGTGTGTATTTAAAATTTATATTATTGTTACTTGTCGTCTAGCAACAGACTTTACCCCAAAAAATTTATTTAACCAGGTATAATTCCCCTTACGTCCACCAAAATTCGTTTTTTATATTATTTGTTTATTTTTACCATCTTTAGAATGAATTACCGACGAACATTTTTCAAAAACTATGATATCATAGCAATATATATATATATATATATATATATATATATATATATATATATATATATATATATATATATATATATATGTATGTATGTATGTATGTATATGTATGTATGTATGTATGTATGTATGTATGTGTCACACCAATAACTCAAAAAGAGTCCGATTTTAATCAAATTTGGTACATACCTTCCTTTTGCAAGTGGCTTGGACAAATTCGTTAGTCAGGAAAATCGGCCCAGGCTTTCCCGGAAAATTTTGTGTTTTCTTTCAACAAAAATTTATATCTCCGGAAATAACAAAGTAAGGGCAACCAAATTTGGTATGCTAATTTTCATAATAAAGAGTATCCTACGTCCCAAAATCCGTTCAACACATTGGGCACAGAAAGTATAGGAATTGACTTTTATCATTTATAATTGAAGGAAAATACAATTTGCTCTAGGTATGCAACGAAAAAATTCACACAAAATAGAATAATTTCTAGATTCTAAAACCTACTTTGACGCTATAATGAAACAACGTTAAATGAAACGAAAACCATTGCAGTTTAAGGGATCGAAAAATGTTTTTACAGTAAAATAAGCTTTCGTACTCCAAAAAACAACAAGATTCTTATAAGGCGTAATACAATAGTGCATAATGATAGTCGATAGTCCACGGCAAGAGTAGTTAGTACATGTCATATTCAACTGACAAATTATTTTGATAAATGTCAGATCTACTTTCAAAGTGACATGTAAATAAGTATTTTGTTTTCTGGCATTTGTAATACAAATGTAATGCTCTTCTTCTTACAATCATATTTATTTTTGGCGATTACAATTTTACTCATAGAGTTGGATACAATCTTTGTGACCTTTGAAAAGATATCGATATCTTTAAATGAGCGCGAAGTAGGCCCCATAGAACCCATATCCGGGTTAGTTTCAGTTTTTATCTGTTTTCATATATACAGGATGATGCATTTCTAGGGTAAAGCTCAAAATATCCATTATTATTCAAGATATGATAAAAAATTTCTATGTTAATTATACGATGTCTGGAGCTGCATCTTATAATTTTTTTTTTACAATCACAGGTGCCCCATAAGTCGCTGCTGATGCAATTTTTTTCCTAATCGAACACGCCTTATAGTATTACAGTTTTTGCATTTTCCATCGAAAGATAATGCTTGCTTGTAGGAAAATAAATTCGGGACTCAGCAACTGCGTTATGGTAGCGATTTTTTATAAAATGTTTCTTTCGATAGCTTAATTTGCTATTAACATAAGGTTCGTTGGCCAGGAAAACCAGTTTTTGGGCACATTTTAGGTTTATTTTAGGAAGATTTTTGTATATTGTCAAACAATACAGTTATTTTGATGAAATATGGTACATTGTTTCTCCTATATAGGTTATACTGGTAACCAAATTTGATGCAAGCTTTCTTAAAAAATAATTATATTTCCTATTAAAAACATTTTTATTAAAATTCACTACCTTAACGCCCTTGCTGCGTCCAGAGATTTTTTTTATTGCACAGGTTTAAAAACTACAAACACGTCATGCTCTTCTGTTAGCTAAACCAGTCAGTGTGTAGATTAATATGTGTTTGTTTTAACTTGAAAAATAAATAATATCCTGACCATCTATCTGTGACTTGTGTGTTACAGAACGAAAATATTTTATTTGACTGAAGTAAATGAAAGATCTAAATGCAGAATGGAATTATTCGGTTAACGAAGTGAAACAACAAAAACACATAAAATGCTTGTTAGTTTAAATGGCGTACACAGTCACTAGTAGGATACGATATTTCAGCGCCGTCACGCTCGTTCAGATAATGCTAGTTTATGGCGCAATATATACTCATCCACTTAACAGAGGAGCCATTCTAACGTCTAATATGTTCCAAGGTGCATACGTGCTACACAGATGATTATCTGCCGTGACACTTGCTGAACGCCGAGATCCTACCACTAAATCTGTCATGTACAGGTAGTTACAGGTTAACATGCAGCTTACCGTATGTATTTCCCCTGGTACTTCTTGCAAAGTTAATAGAAATTCGTTCTTAGAGGCAATAATTGAAATCTGATATTCCATTTCTAATTACGGATGTGGAAAACGATTGCATATTTGTCGCCAGAGATTAGCATAGACTGATACTTATCAAGAAGGCTTGGTCTCTTTAATTGTCACTTTTGATTGTACGATAACTTATTAACTTTTTTATGTTGCTTCTCTGCAAAACCTACAACGCGTTTATTGTAGACGGAGAAACTGTATGGCAATTTTCTACCTAATTATTTGGGCAAGTATACTTTGGCGATTCCAGTTAACCACGACATACTTTTAAAACCTCACGGTTGTGTCGCTAACAAAGTTAACCTCATCAGAGGATCATAATCTAAGCCATCAACGTTCAGAAATTGAATCTACTTATATCAGATGTCAGGTAATTGATCAAAAAAGTCTGGACGCAGCAAGTGCATTATGGAAGTGAATTTTCATAAAAATGTTTTTAATAGCAAATATGTCTCTTTAATGCAAGCAGTCATCAATTTGGTCACCGGTATAACCTATATAGTAGCAACAATGCGCCATATTTTATCAAAATAACTTGTTTAAAAATGTACAAAAATTTTCGGAAAATAAACTTAAAACGTTTCCGAGAAAACTCGCTTCCTAGCTGACGAACCTTTTTTTTTTTGTTCCCTCAGGGCTCGTCCGCGGCCTTGCCGCCCCGATAGCACCGCAACCCTTGGTTGATTGTGCACTGACGAACCTTAGGTTAATAGCACATTTTGAAGCATTTAAAATTTTGATTTACAATGGATTTTTCGGTCAAATCCAGGAAAATAACGACTTTGACACATATCTAGGAGCTTGTTAGTCATTTCTTGTAGTATTTTTCACTCAGATTCGTACTCCTACCATCATTAACAATTTTGACGTTTTAACTTTCTTAAATCAGATTTAATTAATTAAAAATTACTTTAACTCTAACTTTTTTGTATTTTACGGTAGAGATCCTAATTTTGGGACGTAGGATACTCTTTATTATGAAAATTAGCATACCAAATTTGGTTGCCCTTACTTTGTTATTTCCGGAGATATAAATTTTTGTTGAAAGAAAACACAAAATTTTCCGGGAAAGCCTGGGCCGATTTTCCTGACTAACGAATTTGTCCAAGCCACTTGCAAAAGGAAGGTATGTACCAAATTTTATTAAAATCGGACTCTTTTTGAGTTATTGGTGTGACACATACATACATACATATACATACATACATATATATATATATATATATATATATATATATATATATATATATATATATATATATATATATATATATATATATATGTGTATGTATGTATGTATGTATGTATGTATGTATGTGTCACACCAATAACTCAAAAAGAGTCCGATTTTAATCAAATTTGGTACATACCTTCCTTTTGCAAGTGGCTTGGACAAATTCGTTAGTCAGGAAAATCGGCCCAGGCTTTCCCGGAAAATTTTGTGTTTTCTTTCAACAAAAATTTATATCTCCGGAAATAACAAAGTAAGGGCAACCAAATTTGGTATGCTAATTTTCATAATAAAGAGTATCCTACGTCCCAAAATTAGGATCTCTACCGTAAAATACAAAAAAGTTAGAGTTAAAGTAATTTTTAATTAATTAAATCTGATTTAAGAAAGTTAAAACGTCAAAATTGTTAATGATGGTAGGAGTACGAATCTGAGTGAAAAATACTACAAGAAATGACTAACAAGCTCCTAGATATGTGTCAAAGTCGTTATTTTCCTGGATTTCGTTAAAATATGACCGAAAAATCCATTGTAAATCAAAATTTTAAATGCTTCAAAATGTGCTATTAACCTAAGGTTCGTCAGTGCACAATCAACCAAGGGTTGCGGTGCTATCGGGGCGGCAAGGCCGCGGACGAGCCCTGAGGGAACAAAAAAAAAGGTTCGTCAGCTAGGAAGCGAGTTTTCTCGGAAACGTTTTAAGTTTATTTTCCGAAAATTTTTGTACATTTTTAAACAAGTTATTTTGATAAAATATGGCGCATTGTTGCTACTATATAGGTTATACCGGTGACCAAATTGATGACTGCTTGCATTAAAGAGACATATTTGCTATTAAAAACATTTTTATGAAAATTCACTTCCATAATGCACTTGCTGCGTCCAGACTTTTTTGATCAATTACCTGACATCTGATATAAGTAGATTCAATTTCTGAACGTTGATGGCTTAGATTATGATCCTCTGATGAGGTTAACTTTGTTAGCGACACAACCGTGAGGTTTTAAAAGTATGTCGTGGTTAACTGGAATCGCCAAAGTATACTTGCCCAAATAATTAGGTAGAAAATTGCCATACAGTTTCGCCGTCTACAATAAACGCGTTGTAGGTTTTGCAGAGAAGCAACATAAAAAAGTTATACGTTATCGTACAATCAAAAGTGACAATTAAAGAGACCAAGCCTTCTTGATAAGTATCAATCTATGCTAATCTCTGGCGACAAATATGCAATCCTTTTCCACATCCGTAATTAGAAATGGAATATCAGATTTCAATTATTGCCTCTAAGAACGAATCTCTATTAACTTTGCAAGAAGTACCAGGGGAAATACATACGGTAAGCTGCATGTTAACCTGTAACTACCTGTACATGACAGATTTAGTGGTAGGATCTCGGCGTTCAGCAAGTGTCACGCCAGATAATCATCTGTGTAGCACGTATGCACCTTGCAACATATTAGACGTTAGAATGGCTCCTCTGTTAAGTGGATGAGTATATATTGCGCCATAAACTAGCATTATCTGAACGAGTGTGACGGTGCTGAAATATCGTATCCTACTAGTGACTGTGTACGCCATTTAAACTAACAAGCATTTTATGTGTTTTTGTTGTTTCACTTCGTTAACCGAATAATTCCATTCTGCATTTAGATCTTTCATTTACTTAAGTCAAATAAAATATTATTGTTCTGTAACACACAAGTCACAGATAGATGGTCAGGATATTATTTATTTTTTATGTTAAAACAAACACATATTAATCTACACACTCACTGGTTTAGCTGACAGAAGAGCAGGACGTGTTTGCAGTTTTTAAACCTGTGTAATAAAGGAAAACCACTGTTCTCCAGTTCAACCTGGTCTAACATAATCCCCAATTTAAATCAAGACATATTCAGCATATGGTTCTCAAACAACAGTCTTTATATATCTATAATTCCAACAACTCATTAGTAAAGCATATCATGTCAGCTTCACTAAAAAAGGAGCATGCTTTGCCACCGCCTTTACCTTAGGTCTAAGGTAGTGCGGCCTGGGTACAGCAGACCCAGATCAATATTTTGAAGCAGTGATTGGCCATCTGAGGCCTTGATTATCTAACGGCCCGTTAAACATTTAATCGAGCTTTGTGAAACTGGGCACAGTTCTTTTAATTTCGGATATCCTGAATTACGAATCGAAATCTATGATATACGGATATTCTATCATCCATTATCTAACGCATATAATAATAATTTTTAGGAGAAAAATTGACAAAACTCCATCCCAGTTAGTTGGTTTGCGGATTGAAAGAAAAGCAGCGCTTTCTATAGAAATGGAAGAAAAGTTAGTCGACTATTGTCTTGAAATGTATAGGCGATATTATGGAATAGGCCTTGCCGATGCTAAGCGACTTGCCTACCAAATAGCGTTAAGAAACGGTATAAGTCGTCCTTTCTCTCAGCAGACGAAAGGTGCTGGTAAAAAAAATGGTTGAAAAGGGTTTTAAAAGCATAATCATGTTCTAGCCCATACAAAACTACAGGGCATATCAAAATCCAGAATGAAGGGGTTCACCCCAAGAAAACGTTTGAACGTTTTTCGACAATCTTGAACCAGTGATAGAGAGCATAAATTAAAATTCCGCAAGGGTTTATACTGTTGATGAAACCTAAATCACAACTGTGCAGTCCAAAAATTCCCGTGTTATGACTCTGAAGGGCCAGAAACTGGTTGGAGCAATCACTGGCAATGAACGAGGAGCATTGGTGACAGTAGTTATGTATATGACTGCTGCTGGGGAATTCACCTCTCCATTATTCCTGTTTCCCAGGAAGAATATGAAAGCT
Organism: Tillus elongatus; assembly: GCA_964006375.1. Classification (NCBI taxonomy): domain Eukaryota; kingdom Metazoa; phylum Arthropoda; class Insecta; order Coleoptera; family Cleridae; genus Tillus; species Tillus elongatus. The sequence continues at coordinate 139,616,697 of OZ023264.1, forward strand.
GAATTGCTGGACGGAGCGCCACCATAACGTGTCATCCATCTGGTTAGATTCAACAATATATATTTCTAACGACTTTATTGCTCGAGTAAAACCGTAGCGTGAAGATCTAGTGTTCTTTATTCTTGATGGTCATTACAGCCATATAGGAGATATGGTCGTAATCAAAACCGGATGCAAGAACTACGTCACATACTCCACACAAAATTCAACCTCTGGATTTGGCATTGATGTCGCTCTTCAAGACATATTATTTCAAACAAATTCAAATGTGGTTGAAACACAACTCTGGCCGCACCGTAACTTGTAAACTAATATCGACTGCATTTTTTTCAAGGTGCAACCTCAGAAGTCTCCGCTAATGATTTCCGCAAAGCTGGGATATATCTATTCAGTGGGCACAAGTTTTCTGATAATGAATTAATCATTAAAAGGCAAAGAGATTGGATACCACCAGTAGATACAAAAAAAAAAACAAAAAAGAAAATAAAAAATAACACGATGAAAAATTCAAGAAATATAAAAAACACTTCCTTAATAAGATATTAATAATATTAATATACATAATCAATAGTTAATAACAAAAGATGTTATTTTTATTTACATTATATTTAAGTACTATCAATTTGTAAAGCTATGATCAAATCGGAGGCTCACTGAAAGACACTAAAAGACACAAAAATACATCCATATGATTGTATCCGCGAAATCAAAGAAACAAAAATCTGCAAAAGTCTGTGACCAATGGACTTAAGCTTCCGAGGTCATCCCAAACACGCACACACACACACACACACACCAGTAGATATAATTCAAATGAATAACAAAGTAACACCTCCAAGAGTACAATCAAATTTAAAAAAAAAACTACAGAAACCTGAAATTATAAAAGATTACCTGAAGAACAGAAAGATTAAAGCCAAATGAAAAATTCAACGTTACTGAAATATTCCAAAGAAAACCTTAAGTGGCGAGGACATTAGTCCGTTACCTTCATGCGGTGTGATCTCAGTAGCAAATAGAAGGAGAGAACCTCGACAAGGTTCTATCTGGGTAATCATAATACGATATACAAAGGTCGGCTTAAAGACAGTTTGCGCAAACAGCAACGAAATAATGAATTAAAGGAGAAATGGAATCAGCTATAACTGAGCTCAGAATTACTAAAAGAAACAAAAACCAGTCTGTACCTACTGATATAAAAAAAGTGAAAGTTCGGTGCAGTAGTGATAAGTCATCAGATCTGAAGGTCATCTTAGCCTAGATGAAGAATTAGATATGGATGTGGTTGTGGACGGCGAACAAGAGGACGCAAAATGCATGTTCTGCAGTGGTTTATATAGAGGATATAGAAGGAGAGCAGTGGATAAGATGCATGACATGTTTTAAGTGGTCTCATTAACAATGCGCTAACTCTGATAAATAGACGTATGTCTGTGACTTTTGCTGGATTTGTGAATATTTCTTCGTTGGAAAAAAGGGGGCTCTCAATTTTGGATACCCTATCAAAAATTGGGAACTCCTTTTTTAAGATACAAAATTTCACTAAGTACACCGAACCATATTTTTGTTTATTTTCGTGTAATAAAATTCCTTTCTTTATTGTTTCTCTAAAATATATTACATATTATTCATCAGATAAAATATAAAAAAGTAATGTTGGCGACAAATTTTTGCATCGCTTTGAAAAGGTATTCGAAATTATGTACCTTCACACCTTCACACGAAGAGGCGTAAGTCATTTTGTGTGAGGAGTGTTGTGCTTTAACAGTCCTACTGGTATCTTTACTATACGTACTTTACATACCACTAATTTGTGTCGTATTGTCTTGGTTGTACAGTGTGATGATAAAGTTGGAACATAAAGTAAAGTCAATATAATTTTTTAAGAATACTCGTTTTGATAGTTTATTGATTATTTGCTGTTATCAGTATTAAGTTATCGGACTTTTATCGCAGTATGGATTTGGAATTCAGTAAATAAAGACAATAATGTTAAATCGTGAATTAATTTCAATTATTACCTGCTGTTTAAATTAATTAATAGTCTAAATAGTGAAAGTATAAATGTGCTAAAAGCAATCAATTCTAATTCGAATTTAACAGAAATGTCACGTTTAACTGAAAGCGAAAGAATAGGGATATTAATGAAGATTGAATATGGCGACAGGCTTAGAAGTCATTAAGAAGCATGCGAGTTATTCAACCAACAACATCCTGATAGACCGCCAATTGCAAGATCTACAGTAAATTGGTTGCCAAATTCACAGAAACGGGGGCCGTATAAGGTTTGCCTCGACAAGGTCGACAAGTCATTGGACTCAAGACCCCCACATTCATCGTCACAGTAAAGTAAATTTATGGATGGGAATATCATACGGCCTTTCATAGGGCCTTATTTCTTTCAAGGAAATCTTACAGCCGCACGTTACTTAAATTTCTTATGGCTGAATTTAGTGCCAGCTCTGGCAGTAATTTTTCCAAATAATCACGAGCAGATGTGCCCCATCAAGATATTTGGTGTAGACGTCTGTCAATATCTGCATGCCACATTTCCTGAAAGATGAATAAGGCGTTAAGGAGCAATTCAGTAGCCACCGCGTTCCCCTGACTTGAGTCTCTTGAATTTTTTCTGTGGGGTTATTAAAATCAAAGATTTATTTCAACAGACCAAATAATTTAGAGAAGCTACAGCAAAGAATTCGCGCTAAAGTGAACCAAATATTCCTGGCATTTTTGAGCGCAGTACAGTGTTCACACTCGTATCGGTTAATGCCAAATGGTAGGTGGAGAACAACGTTTCCGCTTAATTTTCTGTATTTTCCCTGGTTCAATACTTTTTACAATAAGTTTACGTGTCCATTCTTAAAAGTAAATAATGCTATTTAAAAAAAATGGTTATGTACCAATTTTTTTCATCATCATTTAAGTAGTAAGCAGGTATATGGAAAACAGCAAAAAATATGTTTGCCATTTAAAAAAAATTATGATGACGTCACCACACAGAAATAGGTGACGTCATAAATCTAATTTTTACGTCAAGTTGGCAATCGAACAGACAAAATTGGCATTTATAAATTATAGTGCAAACTTTATCATCGCACTGTATGTCGTCGTTATACAGGGGTCTTAAAAGTAAGGTAAAATTGTCACTGTTAGTAGTTATTTTTTTAAGAGAAACGCTGAGAGCGGCCAACTTGAATTTCTAAATGTAATTTTTTAAGTAAAATATTTCTATTCACCCCAACCCTACTTGCTACGTCTAGAACTTCTTTGCAAGTCAAGTATTGTATTCCGTTTGCAAATTAAGATTTAAAAATTTCCGCATTTTTTTATCTCATTTTAGACAAAATAAAATGTAGTGTATTCATTTCTATACTTATCTTTACCTACCCATTGAAAACGTAATGAAACTGACCAATTAGTTTAAAAAAATCACAAATCTAACAGTTTACGTACGCATAATGAGGCTTGACAAAAACATCAAAAAAAAATAATTTTTGGCAGTTAATAGAAATTACAAAAATAAACAATTAAAGTCATCAACTATTTCAGGTTGATTCCATGACATTTCAGACACCTCGGGTAATTATAAAATATTAGAAACAGACTATGTCGTTTTCTTTCTTGGCCACATACCCTTAACCCAGCTAACCGTAAAGAAGCTTGCTTAAATGTATACAAATTGAGCCTAACCTGAAATTTGTTATATAAGGGGCATGCCAGAAAATAGTACCGGCGGTGTCTGCATTAAAAGATATCAGTCATTTCCAGTTGGTTTAACTAAGCTATGCGGCTTGCATGCAGTGAAATTAATGTGAAAAAAAAACAGTATTTTTTTACAGAATGTTTATCTGCATATCTAATTCCCTTATAGAAGATTTTTAAAGATTATAACCATGCTTAAGTGGATCCGTATTCAATGAATTGGAACAATCGTAATTTATGCAAATTAGAATTAATTATTTTTTATTTGGTAGAGGAGCATTAAAGGTGTAAACGCTTAGTTTGCCTTTGGAAATATTCCTGTGCCACCCATGTAAGTCATCATAACTAATTCAAATAAAATTTAACTGTACAGCAATTTTATGTCTATGGTATTTAATTCCTAAAGCATTCGCATGCATTTCAATAAGACCTGTTCTTTTACAAAATGCATCTATAACACGTAATAAAAGTGTACAATATATATATATATATATATATATATATATATATATATATATATATATATATATATATATATATATATATATATATATATATATATATATATATATATATATACAGTTTTTCACGATAGCCGTGCATTAGAAGTTTATGAAGTTCCTTGATATAATAAATTTTGAAATTTTGGCAGCGGCCACAATTCGTAATTGTCTTTTATTCTAAAATATTTTCAAGGTTACATCACTTCCGGTTAGACCGGAAGTAGTCATCAACTTTGCTAATTTAAATGGAATGTCCTATTTTTTATTGCATATTCAAATTATCCATAAAATTTTGTTATATTAGGCTTTCCTATCCCTATCTTCAATTATTGCAAAGATATTGTGGTTTTTTTACATTTTGCGAAACTTCTATCCTTATTTATAACACTTTGTATATCACATCTTTTTAAAGATAAAAGGCTGGAATTTAGAATACTATAACTTCTAGGATGAAGCCTTCATATTTTCTACCTAAAGTTTATTTGTATCATACAGGGTGTTTTAAATTTAAAGATCAACTTACACATATTCAATGTTGCAAAAGTATTTTTTTAAATGGTGCACCCTGTATATTATTAAAAATTCGAGTTCTAAATTTAATTCTACACCGGTTTCATATAAGTTTGTCTATACGTATCTCTTACGAGTAACTTGCTACTAGAGTTTTTAGGTAACAAATTCCATTTCTAGAGAATATACATTACGCTGCACAATAAAGCCAGCTGTAGCTGTCAGAAAACAGAATTTTGACAACACATGAATTCTAAAGCGTCGTTTATATTTTAAAGTTGATCTGAGTGTGTTTGTATTACACACGTTATAAAAATAATAAGCCAATAAAAATGCAGAATAGTGAAGAGTACTCTAATATGAATATTCTACATTTATTTTATATTCATGGGGAATGCAATCGGATTGTAAGCAGAACATGCAGGATATTTAACGAGAGGTATCCCACTCTATCGGCAATGACTAGAGGAAAATTCTCAGGGATAGAGGAGGAAGGATTTAAATTGACCGGAAGTGTCAAAACTACACCACATGATCCAAAGCCAGTAACTGAAAATGAAGATAATGAGATAAACGTTTTGGATTATTTCCAACCCGCGTAGCTCTATTCTTGCAGCTACTCGAGCTTTGGGAATATCAAGTTCATATGTGCATAGAATATTGAAATCTCATAAAATGCACTCATATTTAGAAATAGTACTACAAGGACTTCGACCTAGTGACCATTTAAAAAGAGTGGAATTCTGCGAACATATGTTTCTGAATATTCAACAAGAGAAGCATTTTCTCTCTAAAATTATGTAGAGCAACGAATCGAAATTTAGAAGGGAAGGAATAGGAATAGGAGAAATAGTAATTTTTGGGCAAGTGAAAACCGTAATATATTTAGAGGACATTTTCAACCAAATTTCAGTTTTAATGTGCTTTACATTATAATGGACAATAAGGTCTCTTATGAAATTTACGAAAAAAATTTAAACGGTGAAAAGTATTTGGAACTATTAAGGGGATCGGTCCGTAATTTTCTGGCAAGGCTACCACTAGATACATTGGCAAAGCTACTGGTATCAGCTAGACAGCGCGCCTGCCCACTCCACTGGTGAACTTTACTGACACTTAACGCAATTATAAGACAGATGGATTGGGCCCAACGGTCCTTGTATATGGCCTCCCCGCTCTCCTGATTTAACGCCTGCCGATTTTTATCTCTGAGGGCATATAGAAAGTCAAGAGTATGACACAACAATGCAAAGTAGAGGAAATCTTTTAAATCGTGTAATTAGACCTTTTAGAGATTTGGCTCCAAATGAAATCAAAAGAGCTACTACGAATCAGATGAACCGTAGAATTTTGCAGAGCCTTGACCAAGATGGTGGTCACATAGAATATTTATAGTGATCGTAGCATTTAAATTTGAATTAACTTTTTTATTTATTTGTCTTTGTTCAGTTTTTGTTATTTGTATTTTTTTTTTTAAATAATTATATTAAATATTTTTATGAAACCGTATCACTTTTGTTATCTGACTGACAATCACAGCTGCATTTGTTGTGTAGTCTAACGTGTACTCTTTAGAAGAGGAGGTTGTTACCTAAAAATGCTAATAACAAGGAACATATTGAAGATATGTATAGAAAAACTTAGATGAAACCGGTGTAGAATTAAATTTAGAACTCGAATTTTTAAGAATATACAGGATGTTCTATTTGAAAAAAAAAACTCTTTCCACGTTGAATATGTCTAAGTTAGTAACTAAATTTAGAATACTCTGTATGACACAGGTAAACTTAGGGCACATAATATGAAAGCTCCCTCCCACAAGTTACGAAATTCTAAATTCGAGCCTTTTATCTTTTAAAACATGTGAAATACAAACTATTATAAATAAGGTTACAAAATCACCGAAATACAGAGAAATCACAATATCTTTGGAACAGTTGAAGATAAGGATAGAAAAGCCTAATATAAATCTTCACAAAATTATATGGAGAATTCGAATATGCAATAAAAAATAGGGCATTATATTTAAATTAGCAAAGTTGGTGACCACTTCCGATCTAACCGGAAGTCATGTGACCTTTAAAATATTTTATAATAAAAGACAATTACTAATTGTGACCGCTGCTAAAATCTCAAAATTTAGGATATCAGGGAACCTTATAAACTTCTAATGCACGGCTGTCCTGAAAAACCCTGTATATATATATATATATATATATATATATATATATATATATATATATATATATATATATACAGTGCGCGTTAAAAGTAAGGAATAAATTCAATAAAACAGCAAGTAATTTTAAAGCAAACTGAAAAAACAGGTCAACTTTGTTAAAAAATAGCCCACATTTTGACACACTATTTAACTATACCTAGTGATGCGCTAAAGAATGGTGACGTCATCGAGGTCATCATTTATTTCCAAATTTTAATACTTCATTAAATTGTCAACACGGTGTTATAATTTGTATGTTACGTTTCATAAGGAAAATTTCGAAAAAATATTTTTGAAATCTGAAATGTGAAAAATCCTGCCAATTTTTATCGATAAAAAATAATCACCTTAATATATGATTATTTTATCACTTGGGTAGATAAGAACATATCGCCGTATTCTGTTCTCTCAAACACACCTTAACTTCATTGATTGTTGTTGCCCTTACTTGGTGAAATGGGTCCATACTACATACAGACTTGGAGACTACTTCTCTGGCTTCACTGTTAGTTTTTCTCGCATTATGGCTAGGTTAAGAGAAAAGCAGAAAATTGAAATACTGATTATGATAGGATGTGGTGACAAAACAATAAGTCACCAGGGAGTTTGTTAGTTATTTCGCAATTAATACCCAGAGAGAAGCCCAATAACACCATCAACTCTAAGTAAAATAGAATCAAAATTTCGTTAAGTAGGTCATGGCAGAAATACCTGATAAATCTATCAAAAAGTGGACGTGTAGCAATAGTTGAAGATATTCGTTTGGATGTTTTGCTAGACCTATTAGAATATCCGCATAAATCAAGATATCAGTGAGAGTTCTGTATTAAAAACCTTAAAGGAACAGAGGTGGCACCCCTACGAACGTTCATTGATACAGGCCCTTAACGAAAGTGATCCAGATAAAAGAATCAAATTTTCGTAAATAATGACAAAATCCAGCACTGCTCAACAATATTCTGTTCTTTGATGAAGCAACTTTTTATCTAGATGGCACTGTCAATAGACAAAATTTCAAGTCTTTAACTTAGGCGGTTTTGTCTCTCCATTTATTGGGGAAGATTTTTTTTTGTAAATTTTACATTATTGTATATTTATTGGCATTTTACGTAATCTTCTCAATAAATGTATATGATTATTATTAAATATCAAGTCTTTTACCCCGTATCACAATTATTTTTTGTTGTTGAAACAAACAGTTCTGAATAAATATCTTTTCGCGAACGAGATATCCACTTTGAGTCGGTTGGGATTACATATCACAAAGAGCAGTGGCGGTATTAGACATAGGCGACGTCGGCGGCCGCCGACGGCCTTGCTCACTGAAGGGCCGCCACCGATCGCAAGAAGGGTGTTATTTCGCTTTCTTGTTATGTAGTTACGTGTGAAATTTAGACACAACCACTGGCATACTGGCAATTTTAGAGACCAAACGAATATGCGCGTGCGCGTGAGCGAGCATCGTTAGTAGTATAAGTAACAGGTCTTAGTCTCAGTATTTAGTCTTAGCCTGTAGTCTATAGTTCGTAGGGTAGGTACTCTATGCTGTAGTCTGTAGAGTGTCTTTAACCCTAATCTGTTTTAAACTATTTTTAAGTAATTAATAATGTCCGAAAAGGGAAGCGAAAGGGATAAGGGAAGGACGTGGGAATCTCGAGCCTCAAAGAGGAGGAAACTGGTTGAAAGGAAAGTTCTTAACAAACACTTGAGTAAGATTATGCAGAGATTTCTAACCAAGAATGATCATGTTTCGGCTGACGTTTGTTTCGAAAACGATAATGGCACTGAACATGACTCACTCGGGAATGAAAACCTGCCTAATATGAGTAAAGCCATCATGACCAGACTATAGATTCGCTGACTTCAAACTCGGAAAAGTGTGAGAGTGAGAATGGCACTCTTCGCACTAAATAAGACTGTGCACTTAATGTCGATAACATATCCGAACTTACAGCTGTCGGTCACAATAACGACGTTACTTTAACTATTTGCGTAGATTCTGGTAAGTTGATGTTTTCGATTTCTTATTATAATATCTAACAAAACATTATTATTGTAGATCCAGGTAAAGGACTTTCCTGTTATCTGACAATCAGCGATGTTATTTAGTGAATAAAGGTCCTCAGACGTTAAACCTGTCAGATGACTCGTATTCTACAGATGATAATAAACGACATTTTTCCAATTTTTATTATACTAGAATTTTAAGTAATGGAGAACATAAAATTCGACGGTGGCATGTCTACTCGCAAGCTACAAACAAAGTTTTCTGTTTTCCCTGTAGGTTATTTTCAAAGTCGAGGACTCAGCTTGTGGAAGAAGGGTGTTCTGACTGGAAATGTTTAACTGTCATATTAAAGCGTCACGAAAATACCAAGCAGCATTTAGAAGGTATGTGATAGTGGTTTGAATTATCTCAGCGCCTAAAATTAGGGAAAACAATTGACAAGGAAAATAAGAAACGTATACGAGATTCAAAGAAAAAGTGTAGTGATTTATTTGAACGATTGATTGAAGTAATTATGTTTTTATCAAGCCACAATTTAGCCTTCAGGGGTCACAGAGAGTCTTTGCTTTTAGAATGTTCGGAAAATGCTGGCAACTTTATTGATCTATTAAAGCTGCTTGCAAAATACGACCCTGTAGTTGCTGAGCATATGCAAAAAAATAATAATAAGGAAATTGCTAGACATCACTACTTAAGTTATCAAACTCAAAATGAACTAATCGGGTTAATGGCCAAGTCTGTTATTCAGGACAGGTCAGGTCAGGTCACATAACAGAAAGAGTAAAAAAAGCCAAATACTTTGGCATAATGCTAGACTGCACTCGCGATGCAGGGCACGTAGAACAAATGACAATAATTTTACGATTCTGTGATGTATCCTTTTCTGGTAATATTGAAGAGCATTTCGTTGGATTTGTTTCCGTAAATGAAACTACGGGAGAAAATTTGTCTGAAATTGTATTACAAAAAGTGAGTAAATTAGGCTTTGATATTCAAAACTGCAGGGGCCAAGTATACGACAATGGAACAAACATGATCGGTATAAATAAAGGAGTAAAAACACGCATCTTAAGAGTCAACCCACGAGCCTTCTTTACACCCTGCGGTTGCCATAACTGGAATTTATTGTTAGTTGATGCAACCAATTCCTCTACAATTTCCAAAACATTTTTTGGATTTGTAAATAAATTTTACACACATTTTTGTGGATCATCAAAGCGTTGGGACATCATCAAAAATAAGTTAAAACTGACATTAAAACCTTTATGTGATACGTTGGGAGAGTAGAGTTAAAGCACTGAATGCCATTTTACATTAATTTGATAAGGTTTTGGAAGCGGTTGAGACTCTCCAAGAAGTCGACCCAAGTTTAGATACCCTGAGTGACTGTAGTGCCCTTTTGAGGGAAATGCTACGCCTAGAGTTTGTGTTCTCTTTACATGTTTGTATGATATATTGCCGAGAGTGAACAAAATCAGTAAAATTTGGGAATCTACTGAAAATAATCTCTACGTAGCTGTACAGTACTTGAGTAACTTTTGTGAGTGAATCAAACTTTTTCGAGAGACCGGATTTGATACAACTTTGCAGTCGCAGTCGAAGAATTTATAGAAAGAAGTCAACATGCTATACCTTCTTATTTCAAAGAAAAGCGAGTTACCAGAAATAAAAAAATGATTGATTATGAATTTGCTGACGAGCCGTTACAAAATGCGAAAGATCACTTTCGAACTATTTTTTTCTTAACCTTGATAGATGGAGTAATTACTGGCATCGAAAGCCAATTTGAGGCACTTAAAGAACACCACAACATTTTTGGAGTTATGTGTGACTTCAAAGCTTTAATAGAAATGGATGCCGAGTTGTTGCGTAAATCTTGTAATAATGTTAGTGATCTACTTCAAAGTGATAAAGATTCAGATGTTAACTCTCTGGAACTGTTTGAGCAGTTGTGGATTCTACGAAACAATTTGCCAACGATAAAGGAAGATGGTGTTTTCAAGAGAGTTAAAGATTTAAAGGAACTGCTTCAATTCTTTATTCAAAACAACCTGGAAGATTTGTATCCCAACGTACTGATTCTTACCAGAATAATATTAACAATTCCGATAACCACTGCCTCTGCGAAACGTAGCTTCTCTACTCTAAAAATCGTTAAAACTAATTTACGTACGACAATGACAAAATAACGACTTTCAGCACATTCCATCTTGTCAGTAGAAGGCGAAATTGCGAAAAACATCAACTACAAAGAAGTTATTGACGAATTTAGTAGTATAAAAAGCCGTAAAATCCTATTGTAACGACTGATGTATCAATTTTCTTAAGAATAAAAATTGTTATAAAATTTGAAATGCGATTATTTGACCCTTTACTTAAAACTTACATACATTTGAAGGGCCTCGCAGTGATACTGGCCTACACATGCACATAATCTAGCACCGCCAGTGACAAAGAGAATGACTACTGGGACATGTTGTCCCATGATCTAGTTTCCAAATTGATACTTTCAGATTTACAATAAAACATTATCTAGCTCCAATATGTTGACTATGTTTCTGCAATAAAACTGCGAAAAAGTTACGTATCTCAAAAAATAATAATCCGTCTTAAAAGGGCAAATTGTATTAAAAAGTTTTCGGCCTTGTATTTCTATAAACCTTATAATATTCGACCACGAACGATGCCATTTATGATGAGTTATTTAATCTTAGTAATTTTCCAGTTTTTGTCTTATTTGGAACAGCTTTTCTCAGATAAAATTCCAAGCATATGAAACACAACACGAAAATTACATAAAAAGTTGAAGAACTAGAACAGTATTTACTAGAAACGTTTTAATTGGAAGACATGTATTAAAACTATGTGCAACCGATGTCTCTGGTATGGAGACCAATTATTAGTTTCATTAGAATTTAATTATAGATATAATTCAAGCTGTGTGACAAATAAAGGCAGAAACTGGATTGTTTTGAACCCACCTAGTATAAAACCCAACACAAGCTATTAAATGGCGGTAACGTTATATTATTATACTGTGACTTCAAGCCGCTTTGAAGTGCTAATGCATATAACGCACATAGTGAAAATAATGACTTCACTCGATCCACATTCCTTGTAATTTATTTATAAAAGCTATAAGTTATTCAAAATGGTATCTTAAGTACATTTAGACTTTTTATTTAATAAGTGTAAGCAATTAAAATGTAATTTGGATCTATTGATAATTGTTCTGTTATTTAATGTGCGATTAGTAATATTGCCATTCATGCGACTGTTTTGTATATAAATGGATACAAAGGCATTAGGTATTATTTATTAGTAAATTTTCATTAAGAAAATTCACTAATAGAAATGTGACGGTGGTAAGACTTTCGGAACTTTTTTTCAAATGAGCGCGAATTATTAAAAATTCAAACGGACCTTGGATTTGTATATATATATATATATATATATATATATATATATATATATATATATATATATATATATATATATATATATACAGGGTCGCTGATAAGTCTGGAAACGGTCGATTATCCGGGAAAATATACAAGGTGTCGAAAAAAGTTTTATACAAAAGTTTTTGGGTTCTTCAATGTCTACTAGGCGGTGATAATTTCATTTATACAGGGTTGGTCATACAGGCGTGGCACACCAATATTTTTTTTTTAATGGAACACCCTATATATTATTCGATATTTCAATCCTTCTCTTAATTTTGAGCAACATTTATCAGAAGCATGATGTACATAAACTCAATCGTTTCCGGGTAAAAAAATAAATAAAAATAAACGCTATTGTTTTTAAAATCTATTGGATGAAGAACAAAAATAAATGAAAAGTAGAATATCTCTTGAAAACAATCTGTGAGTGTGAAAAGAACCGGTTGCGATGTTTTTAACATTGTTTGGAATCCTATTTTATAAGATGTTCAAAGTGTTCTCCATTGACCTCCTGACAATAATGAACAAAACATTGCACTGCATTTACAAGAGCGTTTTGAGGAATGTTATTAATTTCATGCACAATCCTTGCTTGCAACTCTTCAATATTCTGCGGTCTATTTTGGTAAATTAAATTTTTTACATGACCCCACAAAAAAAAGTCAAGCGGCGTCATGTCGGGAGACCTAGCTGGCCATTCAATAGTTCCCCTGCGCCCTATCCATCTGCCAGGAAAGGTTTGATTCAGATATTCCCGTACCTCAATTCCAAAATGAGGGGGTGCCCCATCCTGCTGAAACCATATTTCTTCCGCTGGTAGATTTGGGTCGTTATTGTTCGGAAATAATCGACTTACGTCTGGAACAATTGATTCTTGCAAAAGTGTCAAATATCGAGCAGAGTTCAAATTACCGTGTATAAAATAAGGTCCTATGATATGTCCACCAATAATAGCACACCAAACATTTACTTTTTGCGGTCTTTGGGTGTGAATTTGTTCCATCCAATGTGGGTTTTCGTCTGACCAGTACCTACAGTTGTGTCGGTTGACTTGTCCATTCAAACAAAATGTAGATTCGTCGGAAAACAAAATGTGGTTGGCAAAGTTAAAATTTTGGCGTAACTTCTCCATAATAAGTTCACAGAACTCGATTCTGCGATCAAAATCGTCTTCACTCAGTTCTTGCAATAAATGAATTTTATATGGACGGAACTTTTCCCGCTTCGTAATCTTTTGAATTGAATATCGACTTATATTGTGATTTAAAGCCAATTGCTGTGCCGAAGTTTTCGGATTTTCCACCACATCCAATATTACATTCAAAGAATTTTCTTCATTTGTAACGGTTACTGGCCTTCCAGTTCTAGGTTTATCCTTGATACCGCCAGTTTCGTGAAAACGATGCAAAGTTTTCGAAACTGTGGATTTGGAGATCGATTCCCGCTCAGGATGCAACTCATTGAACATAATCACCACTTGAGCAAAACTTCGTGTTCTATCACCGTACCCTATCATCATTAAAATTTCGATACGTTCGGTTTCACTTAAACTTGCCATTTTGCACAAAAACTGTTGACACTAAATTACTAATGTTTCAAAACTGTTGACACTGAATGAATGTTTGACATTCGTTGTCCTGGAAACATTTTAAAACAAAAGAATAATACTGCGTTTCTTATGGGCATCTTATCTTATCTTGGGATTCCAAACAATGTTAAAAACATCGCAACCGGTTCTTTTCACACTCACAGATTGTTTTCAAGAGATATTCTACTTTTCATTTATTTTTGTTCTTCATCCAATAGATTTTAAAAACAGTAGCGTTTATTTTTATTTATTTTTTTACCCGGAAACGATTGAGTTTAGGTACATCATGCTTCTCATAAATGTTGCTCAAAATTAAGAGAAGGATTGAAATATCGAATAATATATAGGGTGTTCCATTAAAAAAAAAATATTGGTGTGCCACGCCTGTATGACCAACCCTGTATAAATAAAATTATCACCGCCTAGTAGACATTGAAGAACCCAAAAACTTTTGTATAAAACTTTTTTCGACACCTTGTATATTTTCCCGGATAATCGACCGTTTCCAGACTTATCAGCGACCCTGTATATATAGGGTGTAGCATTGAAAACGAAACAGACCGATTTGCGTCCAGAGAATTTTTTTTTTAAGAAACACGTCAGTTTTAATATTGAAGGGGACATGTATTGACATAAAACTCAACTTTGTCACATCAACCCCTTAAGGGTGGTGATAACAACCCTTATATTTTAAATAGGGAACATGAGTCGAGTGTTACATCATTTGAAAGCTCTTTCTTTTCTGAATTCAGCACACTAAATGTTTTGGAAGTTTTATCAACTCGTTTAAAAACAAGTCACAGTTGAAGATGAAAAAACGCATTGCACTCATTCCGATAAGAAATGTGCTGATAGTCAATATTCTGTTGGTTTGAAAAAAATAATTGACTATCAGAACATTTCTTATCGGAATGAGCGAAATGCGGTATATTATTTCAGTTTATCGGTCGGTTTGATACTTGATAGTACTACGGAAAATTAATTTCACAATGGTGTATTCTGTAGAAGAAAGAGTTGAAATACTTACTCTTTTTTTCAAAAAAATTTTTTGAACGACATCTGAACAAACATGTTAACAGAAAATACATTTTGAAGTTAGTTGCAAAGTTTCGACAAAGTGGTTCAGTAGCCAACAAAAAACGGGATCCTAAACGTGAATTTCTGATTACAAATGAGACTACTGAGATTGAAGTTTTAGGACAAATTGCTGCAGACCCAACTTTGAGCACGAGAAAATTGCCCACTGTTTCAAAATAATTAACTACTAAACGAATATTGAAGCATCATAAATTTCACCCGTATAAAATTCATCTTGTACAACAACTGAATGAAGATGATTTTGATCGGCGGCTAAAGTTTTGTCAAGTTATGAGTGCACGAATAGCTGATAACGGGAACTTTCTGTTCAATATCTGTTTTTCAGACGAGTGTACGTTTTTATTAAACTCTACAGTCAATCGTCATAATTGTCGTTATTGGGCAGATAGTAATCCAAGAAATTTTCACAAAGTCCACACTCAAACTCCACAGAAATTGAATGTCTGGACTGGCATTTTTGGAGACCGTTTAATCGGACCAATTTTTCTTGATGACAATTTGAGTGGCGAAACGTATTTGGAGTTACTATAAGATATCGTTTACCCTCTACTAATTGACATTGTTGAAAATTATGATCGCTATCAAGAAAATCAATTAGTCAGTGGGTTAATTTGGCTCTAATAAGATACAGATTGTTAAGTCCATTCGGGTTGGGGGGGGGGGGTCACCTCAACAAAAGTTTGTGACATAAAAATGTACGCCACTGACTGCAATATGATTTGTATATTATTTTGAGATAAAGACACTAAAACTACTAAATCGTTTACACGATAAAAAATAAAAACCTTCTTATGGCATGTCCATTTATCCTACAGAAAATCAGAAACACGAACAATAATTTTTGTTGAGGTGTCCCCCCTAATGCCAATGGACTTAACAATCTTTATCTAATTAGGGTCAAATCAGCCCCTTATTACTACAAACAACGCTGCCAAATTTCAAAACAATCGGTGAGGGGATATTTGAATTATTTTTAAAAAAATCGTTATTTTACAAACAAATTTAACACCTTGTATCTTGAAAACAATGCATTTTAGCACCTATGTTTATGGAAACTTTTTTTCATAAAATGATCCAGGAAATCAACCCCTTAAACATTTTTAAACATCCTGTATATCCCTGTATATACTTTGTAAAAGTTACCAAAAAAGTTTTTTTTATAAAAAACTTTAAGACATCAATAAAATTTTAAAAATCTTGCCATATCTACTGTTAGTGAATTTTCGTAGAAAAAATTCACTAATGGGGAGATCCCGACTTTTGAATTTTGAAAAAAATTTGCAAATGTGCGCAAACCAGGACCCCTAGAATCCATATCCGGAGTCAGTTTCAGTTTTTATATGTTTATATATATATATATATATATATATATATATATATATATATATATATATATATATATATATATATATATATATATATATATATATATATATATATATATATATATCACACCGATAACTCAAAAAATAGTGAGCTGATTTTGATGAAATTCGGCATGTACCTTCCTTTCGTAAATAGCTTGAATAAGTTCGTTAGTCAGGAAAATCGGTCGAGGTTTTCCGGGAAAATTTTGAGTTTTCATTTGAAAAAAAAATGTTATCTCATAAAATAAAAAAGCTATGATAACCAAATTTGGTAGGTAGGTTTGCGATATAAAAAGTAAAGTATACACCAAAATTTACATTTCTATATTACAACAAAAAAAAAAAAAGTAATAAAAAATTATTTTGTGGCAGATCATTTCTATGAAAATTCACTACCATAACGCACTTGCTGCGTCCAGGCTTTGTTGTTTGGTGAGCACATACAATTTCCAATCATATACCTTCTGTAGCTGCCTTATGTTTTATACTTTTCTTAGCTACCTTACGTTTTTCTTTGATGCTTTAAAATATGAAAATAAAATCACTTCTATAAAATGAGTGAACTAAATTTTCAATAAAGCAAACATTTTATCTAAGTGGAAAAACTGGTATATGGTGACAGCTTAGAGACATACGACATTATCCTTAGAACATTTCGCAAACATCTACTGTAGTAGATACTAGATAAAACCAAGATAATTGACATTCATGGCACCGCGTCAGAAAAATAAAATAACAAATGATTGTATCTTCCAAAGGAAGTCATAAATGTGAAACTAAACTCGGTTGCTTGTTTTTACAAACCCGCTGAATACTAACAGCCGTAAACTGTGAATTAGAATCCACAGAAAACAATTAAATACACACCGGTATTGACAGAGTGGTTTATATTTAGGTATTATCTGTTTAAATGCTTATTATTTCAGAATCTCAATTTATATAAAGCAAGGTTGTCAGAAAGTGGGTCAAGGTCCAGTAAAGTAAGCGTAAAATAAACAATTAGAAGGATCTCATATATTATTAGTGAATTTTAGTTAAGAAAATTCACTAATAGAGAGGTATCGATGGTGAGACTTTCGGAAAATTTCTTCAAATAAGCGCGAATTAAGGCCTCTGGAACCCATTTCCATGGTCAGTTAAATTCTTAACATATAAACACAAAAACTTTATTATCAAAAGCAAATTGTAACAGGTTTTAAAAATGGTGCTAAAGATCTATGGGATACCGTAAATATAATGACAGATGGAGTAAGAAAGAGAGAAGTGATTGAGAAGGTCAGGGTGGGATCACGTATACCAGCTGACAAGAAAAAAATTGCAGATGCATTTAATTGCCATTATGTGAATGTGGGAAAACAATTGTCAGGAAAATTTGGACAGGATGTACAGTCGTCTAGGAAGAATGGAAGCGTAAAATCTGTATATATGGCAGCAGCGACGGAAGAAGAGGTGTTAAAACTGATAAGATCACTAGAGGCCAGAAAAACCCCAGGAATGGACAATATAAAGTATGAAACACTAAAAGAAATTGCGGAACTGATTGTTGGGCCTTTGACTTATATCTTAAATAAATGCCTGTAATATGGTGAGGTACCAAAAATATTTAAGGTCGCTGTTGTAAAACCTATATATAAGAAGGGAGAAAAAATAGGTCTTGTAAACTACCGACCAATTTCGCTGATATTGCTAAAATATTGGAAAAGATTATTAAAGACAGAATAAATGGCTTTTTGAAGAGGTATCAAATAAGGCTGAAAACCAATATGGTTTTAGAGAGGGTAGAAGCACAGAAGACGCTCTGATCACTGTAACGAAATTAATTTATAAGGCGCTAGATACAAATAACCGTAGCCTGTGCATTTTCCTTGATTTGGAAAAGGCATTTGATACTGCGAATCATAGGGTACTATTGTATAGGTTGTATGATATAGGAATAAGAGGTAAAGCTCACAAACTGCTGGAAAGTTATTTGAAGCAGAGAATGCAGTGTGTCGACATTGGTGGTGTTCTTAGTGATTTTGAGGAAGTTACTTGCGGTGTGCCACAGGGAAGTGTTTTGGGCCCGTTGCTCTTTATATCTTATTTGAATCCCTTATTTCTACAGCAAACAAAGGGAAAAGTTGTGAGCTTTGCCGATGACACCGCACTATTTTACAGTGATGACACATGGGAACCGTTGAAACTAAATGTAGAGCAAGATTTGCATGGAATCAAAAAGTGGTTTGATTGCAATAACTTAGCGATAAATGTAGAGAAAACACATTACATAACTTTCTCGAAAGTGCTTACCCGTCTGGATTACTGTTTCCTGAAGCTAATGTAATGAACCTGGAACAGATATTTGCATACAAAGTTATTCTGCATATGAGACGGTCTACTAACGACAATGAATCTTGTGACATTACATATGACTTACGAAGAGGACACTATGACCTGAAAACTAATAGACCAAATAGGACAGTGAGACAACATAATTACGGCTACTATTCTACTCGTTTATATAATAAACTGCCAGACGATATAAAGAGTATCACTTCGAGAAATGCTTTTAAACGAAATTTGAGAAAATGGGTACTTGCATCTGCGGACCCAATTCACCGACTTATGCATGGATACCAGACTTAATTGACTGGATATATAAACAATGAATGTGAGTGCGTGTGAGTGAGTGTGTGTGCATGAGTGTGTATGTGTTGTGAAATGTTTGGTGCGTATGGAGAGTGAGAAGTCTATGATGGTGATAGTAGGGGAATAAAACTGGGGTCGGATGTACCGGGTCGGTTTGTTTCGCAGAGGATCACAGTGTTATGAATCATATGGGGGGACCGCTAGGTCTCACTTATCGTGATGCCGTGGAAAATTTGATTATAATCTTGTGGGATACCCGAATACCCATTGTGCTGAATCAAAATTAGAAACTGAAAAAAAAATTAGTGTGGAAGACTTTTTAAATGATGGAAGAAACCCATAATCCACACACAA
Source organism: Tillus elongatus (assembly GCA_964006375.1). Taxonomy (NCBI): domain Eukaryota; kingdom Metazoa; phylum Arthropoda; class Insecta; order Coleoptera; family Cleridae; genus Tillus; species Tillus elongatus. The sequence goes on from OZ023264.1 coordinate 139,636,125, forward strand.
GCTGTGCTTTAGTGGATATTGCTTGGTTTATTTGTTATTTGTTGTAATTTTATTCTAAACAATTTATATATTTTACATGTACAATTAATGTGAATGCAACTAACCTTATATTATATATATATATATATATATATATATATATATATATATATATATATATATATATATATATATATATATATATATATATATATATACAAAATGTAAAGTATGATGGGCATAGTCTCTCTTCGTAAATTATTATTGGTTTACATGAAGTAAGGGAAATTTAGGTGTTTGTTTGCTGAGCTTGGTAGACGATAGCATAGAGAATCCTTTTTGTTTTTTATTATAATGTAAAACATCATATTATAATAGGGCGCTGTAGCACTGGTTGTTGACCTGGAGTGACCGTGGCTAAAAGAGCTTTGCTCGAGGCCAAAACAAGTTTAAAATATATATATATATATATATATATATATATATATATATATATATATATATATATATATATATAGGGTCATTGATGGTCGATGGTAGGTTAGACGTTTATGGACATAGGATTATTCTGAAAATTTGGACACTGCCATAAATAGACACGACCTGTATTTCTAAAATATTTTCATTTTGGCGGTGTTGTCGCTTCTACTCAAAAGTATTTACAACTTTCTTATTTTTAATGGGACACCTGTATATTATTTTGATTTTATAATTGAAATTTCTTTATGATCATTTTTTTTATAACTTCCTATACCCATCTACGCCGGTTTTCGAGATAATACTTATTTAATTTTTTTCTCATAAAAATGGTACCACTAAAATCTTCATTTATCTGCTATTTGAAACCATAGAAGGCTGAAATTTTGGGCACAGTTTGCAAATGACTGGTATTTAATAGTTACATAAATAAATTCATTTAATGTTATACATGGCGGTTTAAAATGTATGATTTTAACGTGACACACACAAAAAAAGCCAAAACTTTATTTTTTCAAATAAGAAAGCCTGTATATTAGTTGAAATTCTGAAAGCAAATTTTCACATAATTTGAAATAGTTGGTCATGGAACGCCAAGTGATTTGACAATTGCTTAATTGTTTACTGTGTTTGACAGACGCCGAAGTTTTAAGATTAATTTGCTATTTTCCACTTAATATTTATTTGAAAACAAGTTAAGATGGAGCGAAATAATTACTCAAATGAAGTTTTGATGGCACTATTTATTCTTCATGGGCAATGTGACAAAATTGTAGCAAGAACATGTAGAAAATTCAATGAAATGTATCCTGAATTACAACCAATGAACGAAAGAAAGTTTATGCGAATACAAGATAATTTTATCAATTATGGTTCAAAACTTGAGGCAACTCGAAGTTTGCCATGGCCTCTAACGTCGAATGAAGAAAATATAGTGAAAGTTTTAGCCTATTTCCACGCATATCCACAAACTTCCATCCATAGTGCAGCATATGATTTAGGCGTTACTTATTATGCAGTGCAAAAGATTCTGGCCAATCACAACATGCATCCTTTTAAATTTATAAAACTTCAAGACCTGAAACCGGATGATTACCAACGTCGCATTCAACATTGTGAGACACTCATAAGACGCATTGAAGAGGATCCTAACTTTTTGAGAAAAATAATATGGACAGCCGAAGCCAAGTTTTCGAGAGTAGGCATTATCAATAAAAGGAATCTACATTTTTGGGCCGATCAAAATCCACGCATGATCAAGCAGAGGGGGTTTCAAGAAAAAAAATAGTTTTAATGTTTTTTGCCTCTTGAAAAACAACCATATAAGATTTGTCATGTACAATGAGTCATTGAATGGCAATCAATACCTCCACATTTTAAGGACAGTAGTAACAAATTTTTTGGAAAATTTAACATTAGAAGATTTCCGTACTTCTTGGTTCCAGTTGGATAGAGCACCCGCACATTGCACGCAAGAGGTAACACGTGAGCTGTTTCAGATATTTGATGACTACTGGTTTAGGCGTTTGGGTCCATGGGATTGGTCTGCAATGTCCCCCGACGTTACACCCCTCGATTTCTACCTTTGGGGTACTTTAAAACTAAAGGTATACCAGACACCGGAGAACACTAAAGAGGAGCTACGTCAATGTGTGACCAATTGCATCGACCAACTAGATGCTAATGAAATACATAAAGCGACAACTGATGGTGTACATCGCCGGATTTTGAACTGATTAGAAGTCTCAAAATATCCCCCATTTTGAGAATTTATTGTAAAATGTTTAGAATTAAATAATAAGTAATAATTGAAAATGTGAAAACTGAAACCTGTGATGAGCACTAATAAGTACACTTTGAGAACACCCAAATCACCACAACACATATTTCAGAGACCTTACGATCGTTTCGTTGACCAAGTCAACATCTTCAGAGGAAGAAAAATTCTGAATTTAGAATTTTTCTTCCTCTGAAGATGTTGACTTGGTCAACGAAACGATCGTAAGGTCTCTGAAATATGTGTTGTGGTGATTTGGGTGTTCTCAAAGTGTACTTAATAATTGAAAAAATTATCTTGTATTCGCATAACCTTTCTTTTGCTCATTGGTTGCAATTCATGATACATTTCATTGAATTTCTCACATGTTCTTGCTACAATTTTGTCACATTGTCCATGAAGAATAAACAGTGTCATCAAAACTTCATTTGAGTAATTATTTCGCTCCATCTTAACTTGTTTTCAAATAACTATTAAGTGGGAAATCTCAAATGAATCTTAAAACTTCGGCGTCTAACACAGTAAACAATTAAGCAATCAGATGGCGTTGCATGACCAACTAATACAAATTATGTAAAGATAATGTGTTTTTCATAAATTATTGCGATTATTTCAAAAACTTGACAAGCTAGGTATACCACTACGGACATCAACTTGGAGGAAATTTAATTGCCTTTCAGAATTTTAAATAATATACAGGCTGTCCTTTTTGAAAAAATAAAGTTTTGGCCTTTTTTGTGTGTCACGTTAAAATCATTAATTTTAAACCGCCCTGTATAACATAAAATGAATGTATTTAGATAACTATTAAATACAAGGCTTTTTCAAACCGCGGGCAAAATTTCAATCTTCTATGGGTTCAAATAGCAGCGAAATTAAAATTTTAGTGGGACCATTTTTCTGAGAAGAAGCGGCAACAACACCAAAATTAAAATATTTTAGAAAGACAGGTCGTGCCTATTTATGGTAGTATCCAAATTTTCAGATTAATCCTGTGTCCCGTTTTCTATAAACGTCTAACCTACCATCGACCATCAATGATCCTGTATATATATATATATATATATATATATATATATATATATATATATATATATATATATATATTATATGTATGTGTGTGTGGGGGTGGGTGGGGGGTTATTCAACCGATAACAAAAAAATACTTCACTGATTTGGACCTTATTTGGGAATTACCCTTATTTTGCTAATGGCATGAGTAAGTTCGTTCATCAAATCCTAACGGCCAATTTTTCTTAATAAAAAATTAAAACATATTTATATTTTTTTAAGACGCAATATGTCTTAAATTGTCTAAGTGGTTGAAACGAATATCTACAACTTAAAAGAACATAGGCATACGTGGTTGTGTAACAATTTTCAAGTCGGTTGATCAAGGGAAAATAAAGTTATTCGAAATTAATAATAAAATAATCATCGACATCACTTCAGATTCTGTAATGCAATATCTATAATGTTGGACAAAGACAGATGACGTTATCTGTACTGCTACGCTATTTAAAGAAATCGTAGGCAAAAATGTAAACAATGGAAGTTGTTGCAAGATATCAGCCTGGAGAGCATTGTGAGAGATACGACAGGGACGCCATCTCGCTGCAGGACGAGGTAGTATGTTGTGACGATAGCTCTAGTTTACACAAAGCTTTATAGATAAAGGTGTGTACAATGTACAATCAACTAACAATTGTGTAAATTGTCAGCCTTGGACCATTTCTTTCCTATAACCGGGACAAAGTTTACCTCCAAAAGCGCCAAATTTTGGCATGCGAATGTATACTATAAATAAAAAATTTTGGGATGAGGCAAGTGCGTTATGGTAGTGAATTTTCAGAAGAAATGTACACTATCAATAAGATATATTATTAAAACTAATTCTTTAAATTTAAATGGACCTTGGTGGCTACTAAATTAAAGAAAAAGTACATAATGACCTTCGTGGATAATTACAAATTTGTTTTAAAAACCTTTTTTGTTGTTTATTGTTTGCAAAAACTGGATGGGTTGACTAAAACAAAACCATCCAAGCAATTAATAAGGAAAGATACCTACCATATTTATAATCATCAATGACAGGTACAGTCCCTTTGTAAATAATTAATTTTTTCTGAAAAACTTGTGTAACTTTAATGAAATTTGTAACACACTTTTTTTAAAGACACTTTCAGTACTTACATATTATATCTAAGACCACATTTTAATTTTTAGCTCCATATAAAATTTTTCAAATAATCTGGGACTCTAAAACCGTTCTCCAAGCTCCACTTAAATTTAAATTTAAATTGTTCTAATATATCTTACTAATATTGTCCAATTTTTATGAAAATTGACTACTACAACGCACTTGCTGCGTCCCGAAATTTTAACATTAAAAACATCATTTGTGAGAAAAACTAAGTTCCCCAAAGCTATTTTCTATAATTACTTTGAAAAAAAGTTACTACACTTAGAATAGCGCAAAGATGAGAAAATAGTTTTATACCGATGCTTTTTAATAAGGGTTCAATATTTTACGGCTAATTGTTCAAGTAATTCTAAGACACAAAATTCTCATAAATATGTGGTCAAAAACATTTCGTTTCAATGATACTAGGTCCCATTAGTAAATTTATCGTTTTTTCTCTCGTAATTCCCATATTTTTTCAAATCTATTTTTAAAACGTTGCACATTATTTTTTAATTTGTTTTAAGCTCTTTTAGCCATGGTCACTCGAGATCAACGACTAATGTTCCAGCTCCTTACTAAACCACAAATTTTCATAAGAATTGTACACTATTATGATATGGCATATTACTAAAATAAATATTTTAAACTTACACAGACCTTGAAGATCGATTTTAAAGGTCCTAGCATGCGCACATTTGAAGAATTATTTCGAAAGTGTTACCATCGATATCGCTCTATTATCAAAAAAATCTTGCGTTCTAACTCGTTTTGAGAAAAATGCCCAAACAATTCAATTTCCAGTCAATTCTGCTGTCAAACAAAATTTTTAAAACGATTAGGATTTGGATCACTTTTGATGCCGTGCTATATATTGATCGTTCTTTCCGCGTCGATTCAGTTAACCGATCATTTCTACCTGAAGCTTTGGCTTTAACATGAGGTGTCCAGTAAGAAAATCGGTGAACGTGTTAGAAGTTATACACAAAAACAGAAAAAGCTCTTTTTTGTACTTATCCTGTAAATAAAAAAGATAAACGAAAAATTCAAACAGCTTGGGTCCTATTTCACCATGCTTTTAATTGAAATTCAATATATTTTTTTTCAAACGGGAGCTTCTTGACGGTTTAAAATGTTTCAATGCTTTATTCAACAGCCTGTATAAGATTGATGTGAATTATTAGCTACACAACAACGGGCTAATATTGCTTGCAAACGAACATAGTTCAATTTGATTACAGCAATCGAATGTTAGGTTAAATTAGATTAAATATGAGTGGGCTATTCCAGTCCCTCTACCGCGACCTTAGGCCTATTGTGGCTCACGTCCAATTGCTTAAATTTCACCCATCAAATAAAGCTCCCTGCGGAAGTCGATTCTTGTGGGTGAAAGTTTGTTTGACAGGTGTACTATCTGAGTGAAGTCGCTTGTCCGTTTCGAAGTTCAAAAAGGGATAACCTCTCTCTGCGTTCGTCTCGACCCGAATTCCGTCAGTGTTTGACTCGAGGCGGTATCATGAAATCGCGCTCTCGAGCAGCATCCATTCTCCAGTTATAATCCACCCCTAGAGATCTCATCTCTCCTCCGGGTTTGTCTAAATCCGGCACATACCAGTGCTAGACTCAAGGCAACATCCCACTGAGTTTCGCTCCCGAGCATCATCCAAGCGAGGCCGTCCGTCCGTTTCGAAGCACACAGTGGAGGCCTCAAACTCCGGGTGTATACTACTCATCAGAGATCTCAACACCCTCCGGGTCGTTTGGACACACGACACCCGCCAGCGCTCAACTCAGAACGGTATTATCTGGAACCCCGCTCCCGAGTAACAACCAAGCAAGGACAATTGTATATTTCTAAGCCCAGAGTGGAGGCGTCAAAATCCAGGTGCATATCACTCCTCAGAGATATCCGCCTCCCTCCAGTATCACCTGGACGAGACCCCCCACCGGTGTTTCATTGACTCGATGCAGTATAATGAAGTCCCGCCCTCGAGCAGTATCCAAGCGGGGTCGTTAGCCCGTTTTGAAGCTCACAGGGTAGGCCCCAATCTCCAGGTGTAATGCACCCCCAGATATCTCAGTCCTCCTCCAGGTTCGTCTAAACCCGATACCCGCAAGTGTTTGCTTAAATTTCACCCAACAAATCGAGCTCACCGCAGGAGACGATATTTTTGTGGGTGAAAGTTGGTTTGACAGGTCTACGGCCCTCCGAGTGTTACACTCGAGGCGGTATCATGAAGTACCGCAGCCGAGGAGCATCCAAGAAAGGTCGTTTTCCCGTTTAGAAGCTCACAGAAGAGGCCTCAATATCCAATCGTAATCCACCCCTGGAGATCTCAGCTCTCCTCCGGGTTCTCTAGACCGGACACCGACCAATGCTAGACTCAAGGCGACATCTCATCGATTCGCGCTCCCGAGCACTACCCAAGCGAGGTCACCGTCCGTTGCGAAGCACACAGTGGGGGCATCAAACTCTGGGTGTATACCACGCATCAGAGATCTCAACCCCTTCTGGGTCACCTGAACACAAGACACCCGCCAGCGCTCAACCCAAGGCGATATTATCTGGGACCCCGCTCTCGAGTAACAACCAAGCAAGGTCAATTGTCCCTTTCTAAGCCCATAGTGGAGGCTTCACGTCACTCCCCAGAAATATCGGCCTCCCTCCAGGCTCACCTGGACCAGACCCCGACAGGATTTTTTTATTTTTTATTTCAACAACACACCACGAGGCTTACAGCCTAAATACTATCGTACCGTGGGTGTCGACAAGGAGGAAAGAGGAAACTTGTTAATTCTGGACTTGAAGGTTTGGAGGTTCGGAGGAGAAGGAAAAACATGCGCCGGCAAGGAAATACACAACTTGGAAGTCCTCGGGACAAAAGAGCGGGCATAACAAGATGTTCTATGTCTGGTGACCTGGACAGTAAAAGAGTGCATTCGCTCTGTTCCCCTGGTAGATCTGTTGGGGGCAGCAGGTGGAGGAACTATGGAAGAAAGCTCATCTGAGCAGTGCCCGTGCAGATATCTATAAAAGAGAGAGAGGTCACCAACGGCACGTCGGTGGGCAAGGGAAGGCAGCATTTGGGTGAGGGTATGGTCGCCGATGAGACGTATAGCTCTCTTCTGAATGGAGTCCAGGATAGCGAGTGTAGAAGCGGCAGCAGCACCCCAGATGTGGAAGCAGTATTCGAGGTTTGGTATTATTTGTGAAGTATATAAGGTATAGAGATTAGCTGGTGAGAAGTATTTGCGAGCCCGGAAGAGGAAACCTAATTTCTTAGCAGCCGCTTCTGCAATCGATGTGACATGTTGGTGCCAATTGAGATTTCGATCCACAAAAATGCCAACAAGTGAAAATGACTCATTACTTTGAATAACTTGGTTGTTCATTGTGATGGGTCTAGGGCTGATGTATCTCTTATGAGAAAGAAAGCAAGACTGAGATTTGGTTGGGTTGAATTATACCAGATTTCTACTTCCCCAGTCTAATATTTTTTGGAGATCCACGGAGACAGAACCCTCTATGTGTCTACGATCCTCATCTAATTGGGCCAAAGAGACAGGCTTAGAATATTGTATATTAGAGTGGAGGGTGCTGTCGTCCGCGTAACTGTGAAGTGGGTTAGATGTGCTAGAGAGGAGGTCATTGATGTGGAGAAGAAACAAAGTAGGGGTTAAACCTGAACCTTGAGGAACTCTTGCATTAATTGGATATAGATTAGAGGAATGGCCATCCACGACAACAGAAATGCTCCGGTTGGAGAGGAAATTTGCTGTCCAGGTACAGAGTTTTGGTGGTGGTGGTGGTTTAGACTCCGATGAGTCGTCTTTTACGACAGGCAGGAGTTACCTTGGGAATATTATTTTAGTTAGGCCTCCGACCCACAGGGGACAATCGAATGTTACATCAAATTTAAAAAATACAAAATTTTCGCGAGCGACGCTTTGAATGTAGAGTAGTTTTTTACGATTTTACCGAACCCACTTTAGACTAAAATCAAGATTAAAATAGATATATGGTGTTAGAGTAAGAAATTGATTTTATGTATTCCTTAATCTCCAGAAAATCTTTTGTCGTGACGCCTTGAAAATTGGTGCAGATGCGCTATGTGCGTTCCTACTGCTTTTCTGAGTGCATCGAAACTCTGAAACTTGTTCGCAGGATTCTTGCCTAAAAATATAAGTATAGCTCACAAAACATGTTAAGTGTGGCTGCACTATATTTTTACGTGAATTAATGATATAATTTGAAGGCTATAATAAACGAAAAAGAAAACAAAATATACATACTACATTAATCTTGCATCCATCATATACGAAAGATAATTACATTTTTACTGTCATGATGCAATTTTCTTAAAACCCGACATGTTATTAATTTACAGACGTGTTCATTAAACTTCATTACGGCCCAGCGTTCGAGTTATGGCTCAGCGTGATTTGAAATATTGCTTTCCACCGACATACACGTTATCAACTTGACTCTCAAACGTTTCCGAATTCAACAATTTGCATTGACGGCCACCTGCCCAGGTGCCGTAATTGAAAGTCCTGCAAGGAAAATAATAAGCCGGTCCTATAATTGTTTATTGGAAGCAAATTACTTTATTTTCGTAAGTATTAGCTGGTTCTGTGTAAATTATTATACAGGGCTGCCCAGAACTCCGGAATAAAATTAATATACCCTTAACCTTTAACTTTTGGGGAAAACGCTCGGACACGTCCATTTTGTTTTTTATATGCTCACATTTTGACGTTATTCGTTTGTTTCTTTATAGACATTTGTCAAAGATATGACCACATAGATATTTTTTTAATGGAAACATACAACTTGTGATACATCATTTGAAAGATAATATTTCGTGCAATATGCTCATAAATTTGGGCGCGATTCTGTCAAGCTATTTCAAAATGGCGACTGTTAAAAGTTTTTAAAAAATCCCTATTTAAATAATCGAAAATGATAAATCGTTGATGTGTTTTTTACCTTTTTAGGTAAGAAATTTTGACTGTTTCACGTTCTGTCATTTTGTGACATTTTGAACTTGTCAAATTAATCTAGGTATTTCGGAAGTATTATTTTAAAATTTTCTAAACAAAAATGGTTTTGTGGGAAAGGCAGCATGTCGAAGTCTTGCTATTGTTAGGATGTGGAGATAATATAAGAAATAAAAGTGAAGTGTGCACTTTATTTAATGCTAAATATCCGAAAAAGCAGATTTCACAGGGCACTGTTAGTAAAATATTCCACAAATTTGATGAACATGGCACAGTAAAGGACTTGCCTAGGAATGGACGGCCACGTATTTTAGGCGACAATGAAAAATTAGATTTTGCATTATCTCTACAGGATAAGCAACATGTTTCAGCAGTTTCATTGACTCAAAATCATGACACACCTAGAGGTACTATTGGAAGATTTTTGAAAGCAGAAAAATACCACCCTGATAAAGTATATCTTGTCCAAGAGCTTTTAGAAGATAACTATGACAGGCGTTTGCAATTTTGAGAAGAAATATTGAGATGGTGTGACGAGAATAATAGGTTTTCACGGAACATATTATTTTCTAATAAAGCTACTTTCTATTTAAACAGGGTGGTTAACAGATATAATTATCGTTTATGGAGTCAAGAAAATCTACGATGGATATTTGAAGCGCATATTCAGCGGCCCCAGAAAGTAAATGTATGGGCAGGTATCATTAATAACCGAATTTTAGGGCCATTCTTTTTTGAAGGAAACCTCACAGCTAAACGGTACCTGGATTTCTTAACCTTCGAGTTGATAGCTGTAATTTTTCCCAACGAAGTAGATCCAGTTATACCTAATAAAACAATTTGGTTTCAGCAAGATAGTGCTCCCCCGCATTTTGGTGTCATGTGAGAAGAGATAAGATATTTCCAGGTACCTGGATTGGACGACGTGGTACAATTGAATGGCCACCGAGGTCCCCAGACTTAGCACCTCTAGACTATTTTCTTTGGGGATATTTAAAAGAAAAAGGTTACCAAAACAGGTCAAATAATATTTAAGATTTGAAAAACAAAATTAGATTGGAGACATATAACATACCGGATGAAGCCATTCGGAATTCCGTCGACGGATGTTACCATCTTCTGGGAGCATGCCAAGTAGAGGGTGGAGGGCATTTCCAGCATTTGCCACGTTTAACAGCCTTTTTGTTCATTTTTGTTTTGCTTCGTTACATTCTTTTTTGACAAAATAAATAACAAATTAACCATAACTATGTATTGTTAAGTTACAATGTTACAAAATGACAGAACGTGAAAGAATGAAAATTTCTTACCTACAAACGTAAAAAACACATCAATGATTTAATATTTCCGCTTATTTAAATAGGGATTTTTTAAAAACTTTTCACAGTCGCCATTTTGAAATAGCTTGACAGAAGCGCGCCCAAATTTATGAGCATACTTCACGAGATATTAGCTTTCAAATGATATATCACAAGTTGTATGTTTCCATTAAAAAAATATCGATGTGGTCATACCTTTGACAAATGTCTATAAAGAAACAAACGAATAACATCAAAATGTGAGCATATATAAAACTAAATTGACGTATCCGAGCGTTTACCCCAAAAGTTAAAGGTTACGGGTATATTAATTTTATTCCAGACTTTTGGGCAGCCTGTATATTCTTATTTTCAGGTTGCTATTATCGGTAAATAACTAAATTTTGCAGATAGCATTTCTTCTCCAATTTCTTGATAACAGGAACGTTAACATATTAAGAATAAGTGATTTTTAGCGAATTGATGTAGAAAATATTCGCTACTAAGGAAATTGAGACTTATAAATTTTTGAAAAAATTCCTCAAATAAGCGTAAACTAGGACCACAAGAACCCATATTTGGGCTAGTTTCAATTATTTGTTTATAAATACATACGTATTTAGAGGGGCAGTGAAAAGTATCGAAAAACACGAGTATTTCCTGAGATATTCGCTATTCAAAAAAAATTAACAAAAATGTTTTGACATGTTTTTTTGATACAGACTGGCGATAAGCCATTTTTTAGCGTGAACAAAACAACTTGGTTGATATGGCAGCTATTTTTTTTACATGGCAAGATATGATTTTTTTTTTGCATTTTCGGAAAGAACGTCCCGTTATTGATAGGGCACTATGAAATTTTAATCCGTTTCCATTAAAAAAATTGAAAAAAATAACTTTCTTAAAAATCACTTCGGGTGGATTTCATTATTCAATTTCTTATCAAATTATCCATTGAAGAAATGTGACAGTATTTGGTGCTGTCATTGTTTGTTGTCAGGTATTTCGAACTTTGTAATGCTTCAGAGAACACCAGAAAATTGAAAATTTGTACAATCTAATAATGACTATTATTTTGGCGGAATTAAGCGAAAAGCTAGGATTTCAAATATTAATAATGGCGGGTACGCTGACAGCAAACGTAGGTATAAAGAATTGTATCGTATTGGTCACAAATTAATAAAGAGCATGTCTTTAATTCTTTCAAAAATGTAACTAAACTGGTAGTGTTAAAAATAAAGTAACAATGGGAGGAGCGGAAACGGCTGTAGTTGGAAATAAGGCATTAGATGTATTATCTTTTTATGAAAACCTTAATTTGACTGCACAACCTTTATTTGTCATAATAGTATGTAGTAAATTTCCTGAAAAAATCAATATTTCACCCATATATAATAAAGTTGGTACAAGAACTTGTAGATAGTGATTTCGGTTATTGGTCTCGGCGTGATCCACATTGGCTGTTGGAGGCTTAAACCGATGACAACAAAGAATGTACGTTTGGGCCGGTACACTAGACGGCAGCGTTATTGCTCTGTCCTTTATTGAGGGAAATGTAGCATCTGAAAAATATTTTAATTTATCAAGAGAAGAAATTATACCCGCTGTGGTTGCAGTGCGCCCAGTTAATAAAGCTTGGTTTCAGCAATATGGAGCTCGTAGACATTTTGGAAAACGCTTGCGGCAATATTTGGATGTAGTTTTCCCAGAAAAACTGAACTAGCGCGGTGGTGCTTTTTAGTTGTTTTCGTTAGAAAAAACTGAATATCGCCAGTTTGTGGCAAAAAGTTTGTCGAATTTTTGTAAAAACATTTTTATAAAATAACTAGTATCTAAGGAAATGCAAGTGCAAGTATATTCCACCCTTCTTACTAACCCTGTATGTATGTGTATATATATATATATATATATATATATATATATATATAATATATATATATATATATATATATATATATATATATATATATATATATATATATATATATATATATATATATATATATATATATATATATATTGTGTATACCTATGTTTGTGCACCGATAAAAATAATGGGCCGATTTTGATGAAATTTGGTAGGTATCTTCCCTTTTTTAATTGGTTTGTACTAGTTTGCTAGCCAGGAAAATCAGACCAGTTTTTTGGAGATAATTTTGAGTTTTGTTCGTACAATTTTCATATTTCAGAAGTGCGAGAAAAATTACTGTGAAAATTTCCTAGTATTTCTTCTGCAAATGCCAGTGACGATTTGCAGGGTAAAAATTTGTGATTTTTAAGCAAATATTCTGGAACCAATGCAATCTAGAGGTGGTAGTTATTGCATGAAATTTATTTGCCAAAGTCCTAGATTTATATGTCAACTTTTCCACTTCTTCATTTGATTAAATATTTGCAAAAAATGCATTTAAAATAACTTGTTACAATTAAGTCAAGACTGTAGAAAATGCACAGACGAGCTTATGCGATTATAATAGGCAAATATACTTACATTCCGCATGTCCCCTGTTGCCAAGCAGCAAAGGGGACTAGTGTATTGGCAAATAACCGTCCTCTAACACGGGTCCAAATCATAATGGAGACTATATATTTTTAATTTTTTTAAGTTTTTTTATTCAATTTTTATATTATGTGATCAAATTATGTAGGTAACTCCAGAAATTTGCTAAGCTTATTTTCCTAAAAGAATTTTTTTTTCTAATTTTTATGTGCAAAAATGTTTAGCGAAGTTTTAATGTAATATTTGTGAAACATAATGTATTTAATGAATTTTCGTGCAAAAAAGTCATTTTACGAAATTTTCGTGAAAAAATATTTTATCTATTTTTTACGTTCAATTATTTAGTCAATTTTAGTAGAAATAATATTGTTTAGCTAATTTCTGTGGAAAACTTTTTTTGTGTGAATTTTTACTAACAATTTTGTTAGAGCACTTTGGCGTTTTTTTTTTCCTAAGTTGGTGATGAAGCTACATTCCTTCTAAACGGCCATGTATACCGTCAAACATTGAGTCTTCTGTTTTTTTCTTGTTTGACGTGTTGGCTAACAAACATTTATATTTTTGTTTTTTTAATGCATGCGCTGTGAATCTATCATTAGAACCTTCTCATAGGTTGGAAGTTGCATGACATTTAAATACATATTTAAATATAGATAACAATATATAACATGGTGTCAGAAGTGGGATTAAGGAAAGACCGTAGATCTTTCCGGTTTATTCTATATTCTTGTGATTCCGTTTGGACTGTGTAAGATCTTAGTGCTTCATGTTTTCTTGTCACTTTAGCTGGTTCCCATTCTCTTCCTTTCCTTATCATTATGTCATCTCCTTCTTGTAGATTAAGTATTGTGTGTGTTTGATGGTTGTAATAATGTTTAGTTAACTTTTGCTGTGTTTCTTTCTGTTCTTTAACATAGTTTTTAACCTTGGGTGTAAGGAACTGAGATAGAACAGGTATTTTTTTCTCTAAATATTGTACTACACATAGCGTGTGCTGGTGTGAAATCTGTTCGTTTCACTGTAGTGTTTCTGTGGGCTAATAGCAATGGATAAATATCAGTTCTTTGTTAACAAGATCTTCGTAAAATGTTTTTTACAATTTCAACACCACGTTTCGCCATTCCATTTGACTGTGGGTATCTTGGAGTTGATGTCGTTAGTATTATATCCCAATCTTGTGAAAATGTTCTGAATTATCTACTATTAAATGGAATGTTATCAGAGATTAATTCTTCTAGGACTCCATTTCTTGAAAGTATTTCTCTGAATCTGTATATTACTTCCTGGGCAGCTTTTTTCTTTAAGTTTTATAATTTCTAATCAGTTTGAATAAAAATCGATGACAGTAAGGTTCTCTCGGTTTTTAAATGTTAATATGTCGGTAGCAATTTGCTTCCACGGACGATGTGGAATCTCATGATGAATAATTGGTTCTTTGATGCATGTTGATACTTCTCACATATTCTACACTTTTTTACCAATTCTTCAATTTGCTTTGTAATTCCTGGCCAATAAACCAGAGATCTGGCTCTCAGCTTACATTTCCCAATACCTTGGTGACCTGCGTGGATTTGTTCTAGAATATCTTGTCTCATTTCAGTCGGAATTAATAGTCTATCATTGAAGAATACTAATTCACCATCAGTATTTAAATCATTGCGTATATGCCAATAGTGTTTTACAATATCAGCTACTTGCCATTTGTTCTTAGGCCAACCATCCAGATAGAATTTCTTTAGGGTTTTTAGCACAACATCGTTTTCAACATATTCGACAAAGTTCTTGCATTTTACAGGCGAAATTGCTAGGTCTTTTGAAATACTGTGAACAACAGCTTCTAACTCTGGATCATCCTCCATAACATCTTTAATATAGGACCTGGACAATGTGTCAGCCAGGTGCATTTGTATCCCTGAAACATAAACAACTTCAAAATCATATTTCAAGGGTTTTAGTAATAATCTTTGTAGTCTTGCAGTGGTGCTGATTAGAATTTTTTTTTGGAAATTGTGACCAGTGGCTTATGATCAGATTTAATGCGTATTTTCCGACCATATACATAGTAATGAAACTTTTCAAGGCTATAAACAATTGCTAATAATTCCTTCTCAATCTGAGCAAATTGTTTTTCATGTTCCGTCAATGCCCGTGAGGCGTAAGCCACTGGATGTTTATTTTGCATCAAACAACACCCTATTCCATCTTTAGAGGCGTCTGTTTGTATAGTAATTTCTAACTTTGGGTTGAAGTATGCCATGGTAGGATTTGAGGCTAATATTTGTTTGTAATTATCAAAAGCATTCTGATGATTTAGTTCCCAATGCCAAGAAACACTTTTCTTCTCTAGTTGTCTTAGTGGAAATCACACACATTCGCTAATCTACAAGAAGGAGATGACATAATGATAAGGAAAGGAAGAGAATGGGAACCAGCTAAAGTGACAAGAAAACATGAAGCACTAAGATCTTACACAGTCCAAACAGAATCACAAGAATATAGAAGAAACTGGAAAGATCTACGGCCTTGCCTTAATCCCACTTCTGACACCATGTTATATATTGTTTGTATGGATGTAAAGAATACGGTTTTCTAATTCAACATTTATAGACTTGATAATTAATTTTATTATTTTTACTGATACATATTTCATGTCATGACATGTAGCATGGAGTTATATTCTATGTGTGACAATCAGTACTACTATAAACATAAAACTACAAAACTAACTAATCTATGATAATATGTGTACAAAAGTATCTATATTTGTTTACCTTACGTGATTTATAGATAAGGTTGTAACAGCCAGATATGCCACGAATTGTGATTTGGCCGAATACCGAATATTCGGCCACGCTTTCGGCCGAAGCGCCGAATATTCGGCTGCCGAATTTTGGGCGTAAGATGTGTGCATTTCGCGCATGACACGTTACGACTTGTTTCGTTGCGCTGCGTGCGGAAGTGACGGGGCGTATTTGTTTCATTTACGAGTATATCGTGTCGTGACATGCATTATTTGTTCATAATTTTATAACGTTGAGTTTTAAGTCATGTTTACTAAAAAAATATCACTGCTCGCCAAAAGCTTCACCCAATGCCACCAACCTATGGGAATATTATGAGATTTGTAGTGAAGAAAATAAACTAGCAGCGTATTTTCTGAGTAACAACAAGATCAGAAGCAGGTATTGTTTAAGATGAAAAGTGCAATCGTTTTCTACCAACCAATGGTGAAAAAATTGTTTTAATTCATCACAACCTCTGATTGATTCTAATTATTGAAGCAATAATTTGTGATTAAAATAGATACATTTTCGAGTAATACGCGCGGTTTTTTCGTGGTATTCGGTATTCGACCGAATACCGAATATTAAAAAAAGTGGCCGAATAGGCCGAATAGGCCGAAAATCGAATACCTGAATATTCGTGGCATCTCTAAATAACAGCACAGTTTAAGTAAATAAGGATATTCAAAAAAAAAAACTGTTAAAATCATGACTTTAAATCTGATTTAGTTCAACTATCAAAAAATAAAGCTTACTACAAAACAACAAATATTATTTTGAAGCTAATCTTTCCATTTTCCAGTACTGCTTGTGAAAACGAATTTTCGCAAACTAGAAATAACAAAAAGGAAACTACATATATAATGGAATAGAATACATTTACTTTTTGTATGTAATACCACTGTAAGAGAATGTATATGATTCATTGATCTTGTCACCAAACAATTTGTTTCTCATGTAATAATGTATTATATAATGCATAAATCATCCGTTAGCTTTATCTTTGACAAATAATAATAAATAAGATTATTTATATTGAAAAACATACCCATATCCTCAATTACTGATGTCGTTGACGCTGCCTCGTCTGTGATTACCGACTATAAAATTTTTATTACTGTCATAAATTTTGCGGTAAACTTTTTCGCTTAATAGGTAGAATAAATAACAACTTTGTTGGCTAGTATGTAATCGATGTTATATCTATATAATATAATGTAGCATTCTCAAGTACTTTCTTATGATCTTGTAAGTATTCTTCATACTGATCAAAATAGTTTAAGAAGGTCGGAACGCAAGTTTTGTAATAAGAAACCATTAGTGAAAAAAATATGCAACAAATGGAAGTAGTACGAACAATCAGTGAAAGACCTTGTGAAGTAGGAGCTTCCTAAAGAAGCTGAAGTGTTGACAAAATTGATAGTGACAACTCCAGAAAATTTTATACATTTATTTAATTAGGCTTTGTCGATTGTTTAATGATTCGTATAGGGCTTTAGCCTCTCAGCGCCGCGACTATTTTACCTAATAGTCAGCCAGTGCAAGTGTTTTTTTTTGTTTTTAGTGAATTTAAAAAAAAACTCAATAATGAGGAGATCCTGACTTTTGAATGTTGAATTTTTTTTTCAAATAAGCGCAAACCGGCCACCCTCATATCCAGGGTCAATTTCAATTTTTACATGTTCGTATATATATATATATATATATATATATATATATATATATATATATATATATATATATATATATATATATATATATATATGGACATGTATGTATGTATCACACAGATAAATAAAAAAATAATGGCTCGATTATGATAAAATTTGGTAAATACTTTCCTTTTATAAGTGGCTTGTATCAGTTAGTTATCCAGGAAAATCGGCCCAGGTTTTCCGGGGAAATTTTGTGTTTTTATTTTTAATTAAAAAATTATATCTCCGTAAATAACAAAGTAAAGACAACCAAGTTTGGTACGCTGGTTTCTGTCATAAAGAGTATCCTATGTCCCAACATTCAGATCTCTACGTTAAAAGGAAGAAAATTTAGCGGTAAATTAATTTTTAATTAATTAAATCTAAGAAAGTTAAAACGTCAAAATTGATCATTATGGTAGGAGTACGAATGTGAGTGAAAAATACGACACAAAATTATTAGCGGGCTCCTAGATCTGTGTCTAAGTCGTAATTTTTCTTCATTCTGTTAAAATATGAGTAAAAAGCCATTGTAAATAAAAATTGTTTTGTGCAAACAGTAAACAATTAACATGCTACCGGATATACCTGCTAGTATGTCATATCAAACGTAGCCGAGTGGGCTAAGTCCTGTACATCTGATAATCGATTCCTATATAACGGGTTCTAATCCCAGTTAGTCACTTCACTTTTTATCACCTTTTTTTAGTCTCATTTCACTTTACTGTTATCTGATTAGATTACTGTTATTCCGATGAATTTTTTAGCGAGTTTTTGTATAAAAAATAATTTAACAAAGAGGAGATGAACACTTTAAAGACTTAATTCAATTTGAATAGCATATTTGGTTGGTTGCTCTTGCCCTAACTTATTGAAACCGTTCCATATTTAATATTTATTTTATTTATTTATTTATATGTAATTAAAATTATACATTGCATCTTACAAATAAGCTATGCTTGTGGATGTATTGATACAATTTTCGTTACGTCCTCCTGAACTGCTTCTGTCAAAACTATTATAATGACTGTCATTTTTGATTTTGTTCCTAATTTTGCTTCTTCTGCTGCTACGATCCCACCAACGTTTCCACAGTAGCCAGAAAGATTAATATTTGCTTTTATTTACATATTGATGTGAATTTTATTCAAATTTTCTCAAAAAGAAACCAGAATTCTCCAGCACATAAATTTTGACATTTCTACTTATTGTGACACAACACATAGTCGTAGACCTTTCCCATGGCTTCACAAGTTCTTGCTTTAGTGAATTTTATTTAAAAAAATTCACTAATGAGGAGATCCCGACTTTTGAATGTAGGAAAAATGTCTTCAAATAAGCCCGCACTAGGCCCTCTAGAACCCATATCCAGGGTCAGTTTCAATTTATATATATATATATATATATATATATATATATATATATATATATATATATATATATATATATATATATATATATATATATATATATATATATATATATATATATATATATATATATATATATATATATATATATATATATATATATGTATGTATATATATATATATATATATATATATATATGTATGTATATATATATATATATATATATATATATATATGTATATATATATATATATATATATATATATATATATATATATATATATACGTACCAAAATTTAGTAAAAGAAGTTATAGGCATTTATAAAAAAAAATTGGGGTTTCCTCGAAACGCCAAAGACGCGATTTGGAACGTCAAAATTGGCAACATTTAAGCAATAACCATGAAAGAAATACGGATTATGTAAAGGGTGTTTTGCAAAACTTTAAGTTTCAGGTTCAACCATCATTGCCCTTCATTTTACTAAAATATTTGAAAAATATTCATTTCACATAGACCCTTTATCTGATACTTTGGTCGTAGTTTTAGTTAAGTTTGTGGTTTAACGGTCTATAATTTCTAGCTAATTTTCGTAGAAAAAATTCGTTAATGAGGAGACCACGACTTTTGAATCCTAAAAAGCTTTCTTCAAATGAGCGCCAACTAGGCCCTCTAGAATCCATATCCGGGTTTACCTCCTGTTTACATATATACAGGTGACGCATTTTTACGGTAAAGCCCAATATAATTGTTATTATGCGAGATACGAGAAAAAATTGTATATTGGGCTGCATCCTATAAAATTATTTTTGGCCCATAAGGCGTTGGTGATACCTACAATTTTTTTTTAACATTCCTTATTGCATTTTTGCATTTTTCATCGATATATGATCCATGTTTGTAAAAAAAATCGAGGCGCAGTAAGTGCGTTTTGATAGCGAATTGTTATTAAATGCTTCAAAATTCACTAACTCAATTTGCTATTAACCTAAAGTTCGTCGGCTAAGAAACGAGTTTTCTGGGAAACATTTTAAGTTTATTCTCGGAATTTTTTTTCAGTTTTATCAAGTCTCACACAAATAAAAAACAATAATTTTACCTAAGTGACGACTGGAACCTGCGATGAGCACTGACAAGTACACTTGGAGAAACCCAAATCACCACAACACATCTTTTTAAAGACCTAACGATCGTTTCGCTAACAGAGTTAGCTTCATCAGAGGATGAATATCCATATCCTTAGAATATTCATCCTCTGATGAAGCTAACGCTGTTAGCGAAACGATCGTTGGGTCTTTGAAAATATGTGTTGTGGTAATTTGGGTTTCTCCAAGTGTACCTATTAATAATTTTACCTATTCACTTTTCTTTGGTTTAGAAATATTAATTCTAGTAACCTTTTTAGTGAATCATCTTTAAAAATTCACTGTTGAGGAGATCCCGACTTTTGAATTTTGCAAAAATTTTCTTCAAATGAGCGCGAACTAGGCCCCTATAACCCATATACAAGGTCAGTTTCAGTTTCCTGGAAAATGTTTTCTTTTGTAAAAAATTATATGTCCGGAAATAACAAAGTAACGAAACCAAATTTAGTTCGCGTGTTTGCATTATAAAAAGTGTACTATGTGCCAAAATTTAGGTCTGTAAGTTTAAAATCTAAAAAGTTATGGGCATTTAAAGAAAAAAATGGGGTTTTCCTCAAAACGTCAAAGTCACGACTTGAAACGTCAAAATTGGCAATTCAGGCAAAGAACCTGAAACAAATACAGATTATGTAAACAAAATGTCGCAGTAAGAGTGTTCTGCAAACCCTTAAGTTTCAGCGTCAACCGTCATTGTCCTTTAATTTACTAAAATATTTCCAGAAATTTCATTTCAAATAAACCCTTTCTCTGATGCTTTGGCGGTAGTTTTAGTTAAGTTTATGGGTAACGGTCTGTACTTTCTGGCTAATTTTCGTAGAAAAAACTCGTTAATTGGGAGACCGCGACTTTTGTATTTTAAAAACATTTCTTCAAATGGACGCAAACTAAGCCCCCTGTAATCCATTTCCGGATTTAGTTTCAGTCTTTATCTGTTTACATATATACAGGCTGACACATTTCTACGGTAAAGCTCAATATCATTGTTGTTATACAAGACACGAGAAAAAGCTGTTTACGTTAATTATAGGGTGTCTTAAGCTGCATGTTATAAAATTATTTTCACAATCACAGGGTGGCCAAAAAGTCGTTGGTAACACCTAGAAAAAAATTCGAACACCCTTATATTATTGCATTTTTGGATTTTTTATCGAACTGCGATGCATGTTTGCAAGCAAAAAAATCTAGACGCAGCAAGTGCGTTTTAGTAGCGAATTTTTATTAAATGCTTCAAATTTATATAATTCAATTTGCTTTTTAACCCAAAATTTGTTGGTTAGGAAACCAGTTTTTTCAGAAACATTTTTAGTTTATTTTCGGTAAATTTTTGTAGGTTTTCAAACAATGCCTTGATGCCCTGGTACCTACATCAAAGTTACTTTGTTGTTCATATTCAGTTGCTTCAACGATTTTTTTGCAGTCCCCGGCCAGTTTAGACTGGGTTTTGAAAGCTGTCAGTCTTTAGTACTACCTGACTAACGGAGTTAAGAATGGCCTACTCAAGAAGGGAAGAGGTCGACCTTTAATTAAAGATTGTAGACGATGTGCTAGCAGGTAGGTTGTCCATGCTCGAGTACGACACTTTTACGAGGATTAATTATGAACATTTGCTATATTCCCAATTGTATAAAAGAAAGTCACTCAATCGTAAAATGACTCACTTACAACGCCTGCTCTGTCAGATAATTATAAACACTTATACCAAATGAACCACATTGTTCCTCGTCTGTATAGCCTGCCAAAAATACACAAGGAAGGTTGTCCCATTCGTCCAGTTCGTGGGTTCTCTCACGTACAAGTTGTCTTTCCTGACATCTAGTGTGAATGTTGGATCCCCGTACTCGATAAAGTATTCAGTCGCACTGGCCGGGAGACTTCGGGAGGTTCCGGTCGGTAGTGGTACGTTTTGGTTTCTTTCCATGTTTCCAATCTGTTTACTAGCGTCCCGGTCAATCATACACTTCTACTTTTATTAAGAAATCTTCTTACTTCATCTATCACTTAGTCGTGAGGTTCAGGAGGCACTCAATGCCTTAGTCAAGGTTTGTTTAGCGCAGAATTTCTTTACTTTCAATGATAGAATTTCTCAGGAGTTCTGCTCGGCTGTGCATCATGCTTGCCCTGTATGTTGTGCTTGTCTTTGCTTTTAATTAGTTGATTAATTAGACTTTTTTACATGTTATTTTGACTCCATCAGAGTATTGTTTTCTTGTGGGACTTTAGTCGTGTTTGAAATGTATATTTGTAAAAAATATTTTATAACTCCTGACACTACTGTCAGTTTAACTTTGCATGGCCATTAGGGCTCGTTTTGATGTTTGCCCTTAGCTTTTGTTGGACCTTGTACTTTCTGTAGTTGCAGTGTAGTTGCTCGCATGCTAGACCTACCAGAAACATAGTTTCTGACAACCAACTTTCTACATTATTGGTCTTAATCCCTGAAGATGGCTCGATAAGGGCCGAAACACGTAGGTTTGTAAATTAAACGTATTTTCTGGTAGAAAAGCCTTTTAATTATTCCTCTTACGATGTCAAACCCAGACGTGTTGAAGTTCAGAAATAAACTTGCTGAAAATAATAATCTTATATTTCACACACAACCAGCCTTGTATATTCAGATTTTATAAATCAGATACTGCCATATTCAGCTGAGGCTTAATATTTTGTTTCTCTTTGTTTAAACTGTATTTATTGCAAGTCCAGGACAAATTTTCTTTTCCTTTCGATTATGCAGAAATCTTAAAGGCCACCATAAAAGAAATGTTCAACATTACTTAAGATATGATAAGATGATAATAACGGTTGTATACGAATACGATAATTTAGATAGCTGTGACAGTGATGCTGTTACAATGCATAGACATCGCTTTAGGCATGTGATGCAGACACTCCATATAGATAGTCTAATCATTGTTCTATTGTTTTGCTATTTATCATAGCTGGTTCCTACATACTAATTCAGGAGGCGTTAATATAGGTGTGTTACATAAGGATTAAAATCTAAGATATTGAGATATAACGCTATTAAAGAGTCATTTAATTGTGCAGACCATCTAGGATATAATAACATACCTGGTGGTCTCATAATAGGTTCAAATTCTTATATGTTTTTTAAAATATTTAAAAATTGTCAATAACATAATGTTGCTGTTCAAACACGTATACGACTGGAACAAGGTTATTAGGTTAGGTTAAACTGAGAGTGGGCCATAACGGTCCCATCACTGGAACTAACTGGGACTAAGCTATACAGTACGATTTCAAAGTTTCAAATAAATTTATTTATTCAAATACATCCTCACTAAATGAAGATTGTTTCACTAACAAAGTTAGCGTCATCAGAGAATAAAAATTGCCAAACTACTTAACTACTATACATTGTATTTGTATTACGTGTTAGGTAAAAGACAGATACCCCCAGAGAGCGAGGAATCACAGGAAAACTTCCTACGTTTACATTTTAATTTCAGGAAGTCCTTTTAAAATCCCCTCATAAATGTTCCTACCGAGTTTCGGCATATCTTTTATATCAAAGAGGCAATGCGAACAGCAAACTATTAATTAGTAGCAGAGCTCGGTTTAGGCAAATTTTGTTGTTTATGGTCTTCGAGATAAATACTCTCATTGGCGTCTAATTTTACCAGTTGTCTAACATTTAATGACTAAAAAAAATACTAATGAGGAGATCCCAACTTTTGAATTTTGAAAAATCTCTTCAAATGAGCACAAACTCTGATCACTAGAACCCATATCCGGGGTCAATTTCAATTTTTATATGTTTATATATATATATATATATATATATATATATATATATATATATATATATATATATATATATATATATATATATATATATATATATATATATATATATATATATATATATATATATATATATATATATATATATATATATATATATATATATTGTTGCGTTTTCTCCGGGTTCTGGATAAGTGAGACTTTTAATTTTAACAAAACAACTTTATATACACTCTAAATATGGATACAATAAAATTTCTAGAATGTCTCTCTCACAAAACACTTAATTTACTGTCTACAATTACTAATCTGCACACAAGTCTCTACACTGGTACTACAGTAGCTACTCTCTTAACACTTTACACTGCTTCTTCAAGTCACTACCACATTCCTTACTGAACTGAACTGACTCGGGCTGGCTTGCTTTCGCTTTTATATACTCGCCGTACCTTCCCCTCCTTTCTAGAGCGTTCCATTCCAGAACGTTCCAGGACCTTCTTTTACTAGAAGGTTCTGTGAATACAGATCGGTCCCGTGTGTATACACGGGGATGTATATACAGGTGATCCAAATGTGGTTACCACTCCTATGTTACACAAGAGGTGTTTCTCGAACTATAAGATCTCTCTGCGTATACAGGGTGTAAGGGTTCTCTGCGTATACAGGGTGTATATACAGGGTGTTCGGAATGTGCAGACCTCAGTTATCCGTTCCGACGGGGTACAAGTTGGTAACTTCGTTATTTCTGGTCCTAGAGGGTTGAGACTTCGCCTGAGGGGGGTCACCCCAGGCACCCCCAGGGGGGGGGGCGGGGGGCGGGGGGCGGTGGGCGGTGTTGCCAGATTGTGCAAAAATTCCCATATGTTGGGGAAATTCTGGAGATGTGGCAACACCGCACCTACGTCTATTGAAGTGCTTTGTAACACTGCCCCCCTCCTTAAGACTGTTCGTCCCGAACAGTATTTACCGGCCGCCAACTTGGGGGTTCATTGCCCCGATAGGGACTCAACCTCTCTATGTGAACAACTTTGGGTTTAGTTCTTGGAGACAGCTGGATTCTGTAGACTAGGTCGTTAATTTTCTTAGTCACCAAGTATGACCCTTCCCATGGTTTCTGAAGTTTGGGACTGAGGCCCTTTCTCCTTGTTGGTTGGTACAGCCACACTGCATCACCTTCCTTGAATGTATGGGGTGTTGCTCTGCGGTCCAAGCGCATCTTCATCCGGTCACTGCTTAAGAGGAGCCTATCTCTGACACATCTGTGTATAGTGCGCAGTTTTCCTCCTAGGTCGGCGACATACTCAGGTAACGTAGCTAGGTCCGCTATGTCCTCGTTCGGTGGTGGTCTCGTCATGTCGATTGGTAACCGCATCTCTCTGCCGGTCAACATCATGGATGGAGTGTAGCCGGTAGATTCATGCTGAGAGCTTCTGTAAGCTAGGAGGAACAGAGGTATCAGCTTGTCCCAGGTTCTTTGATTCTCGTCGACAAACATAGCAAGATACTGATTGATGGTCCTGTTATGCCGTTCTACCATGCCGTCTGATTGAGGGTAGAGTGGCGTTGTTCTCGTTTTCTTTATGCCTAGCAAGTCCATTAGGCTCTTCCAGACCTCTGATTCGAAATTCCGGCCCTGGTCGGTGTGAATCTCCAAGGGTACGCCATGCCGTGATATGACATTTTCCATCAGGGCTTCTGCTACGGTCGTTGCCTCTTGGTTGGGGATCGGCGCAACTTCAGGCCATTTCGAGAAGTAGTCCATCGCCACCATTATGTATCTGTTCCCAGACTCCGTGATGGGAAAATGTCCTGCGATGTCTACGGCAACTCTCTCCCACGGTGTACCTGAGATGTACTGCATCATTTTTCCTCTGGTTCGGGTCTTTGGTCCTTTCTTTGAAGCACATTGGTCACATCTTTTGCACCATTCTTCCACGCTCCTTCGGCAGTTTATCCAATAGAAGCGGTCTCTCACTCTGGCAAGAGTCCTGTTGACCCCAAAGTGGCATCCACTTCTACTATTGTGTAACTCTTGAAGAACACTGCTTATGCACTCACTTGGCACAACGGTCTGGTATATACAGTCTCTACCATCGGCAGTTTCCCATTTTCGAGTGATCATGTCATTCTTTAGACACAATGAGTCCCATTGTAGCCAGTAGCCTTTAACCTCCGCCCCAAACCGGGACACATCGTGCCACTCAGGTCTTTTCCCCTTTTGTAGCCATTCTCTAATATTTTTCAAGTCTGGATCTGTCTTCTGTGCGTCTCTGATGTATTCAAGATTTACGTCTAGATCGGTGTTATTCTCCTGTCCTGCCACCAGTTGTTTGATCTGATGAGTTACTTTGTCGATCTCTTTGTTCTCTTGTCGCTCGCAAAATTTACATTCATGCACTGAACATGGTCTTCTCGACAGGCTGTCTGCATTGGCGTGACTTCTTCCTTTTCGATGTTCATTCCGGAAGTCGTAGCTCTGCAGTTTCTCTATCCATCGGGCTATCTGTCCTTCGGGATTTCTAAAGTTCAGAAGCCATTGCAGAGCAGAGTGATCCGACCTCACGCGGAATGTTTTTCCATACAGGAAGCTGTGGAAATGTTCGATGGATCTTACAACTGCCAGCAGTTCTTTCCGGGTTACACAGTAATTCCTTTCTGCTTTTCCGAACGTTTTGCTGAAGTAGCCTATCACAACTTCTTCTCCGGCTTGGAGCTGCGAGAGTACTGCCCCAATGCCATACTGGGAAGCATCGGTGTCCAGTATGAACAGTCCTTCGTCCTGGGGATAAGCCAGTATAGGAGCAGTGAGAAGACGATGTTTGAGTTCTCTAAAAGATTCTTGGCAATCTGGTGACCAGATGAACTTGACCTTATTTTCAGTCAGGCTATGCAGAGGTTTCGCAATGCTGCTGAAGTACTTCACAAAGCGTCGGTAGTAGCTGCAAAATCCCAGAAAACTTCTGACCTCATGTTTGTTCCTCGGCACAGGCCAGTCTCTTACTGCCTTTATTTTCTCTGGATCAGTTTCTATCCCTTTCTCAGAAACGACATGTCCGAGAAAACTCACTTTCTTCTGGAAGAGGACGCATTTCTTGGGATTAAGTTGCAGATTGGCACCTCTCAGCCTGGAGAAAACCTGCTTCAGATTCGACAGGTGTTCATCGAAAGTCCTTCCAATCACCATGACATCGTCGAGATACACCAGGCATGTTTCCCATGTAAGTCCTCTCAGCACTAACTCCATTAGTCGCTCGAAGGTGGCAGGAGCATTACATAAGCCGAATGGCATGACCTTGAATTGGTACAACCCATTCCCGGTGGAAAAAGCAGTCTTCTCCTTATCGTCTTTATGGAGTTCTACTTGCCAGTAGCCACTTTTCAGGTCTAATGTAGAGAACCACTTTGATCCGGCCAAAGTGTTCAAAGTGTCGTCGATCCGGGGCAGGGGATAACTGTCTTTCT
Source organism: Tillus elongatus (assembly GCA_964006375.1). Classification (NCBI taxonomy): domain Eukaryota; kingdom Metazoa; phylum Arthropoda; class Insecta; order Coleoptera; family Cleridae; genus Tillus; species Tillus elongatus. The sequence goes on from OZ023264.1 coordinate 139,663,554, forward strand.
TGGTGACATCATTCAGCTTCCTATAGTCCGCGCAAAATCTCATAGTGCCGTCTTTCTTGGTGACCAAAACTACTGGGGACGACCAAGGACTATTAGACTCCTCAATCACACCATCTTCCAGCATTTCGTTAACCATCGCCTTGATTTCTGATTGCTTGGCAAAAGGCAGTCTTCTCGGCGGCTGTCTAATTGATCTTGCGTCGCCAGTATTAATTCTGTGTTGCACTAGACTCGTACGACCTGTGATTTTATCTTGAGCGAAAATATCGGCCTCCTCCAATACGAACTTCAGGGCCATTTCCATCTCCATGTCGTTCAATTGGCCCCAAGAATTCTTGAACCGCTCTACCATTTTTACTGGCAGTCTTCTGTCTAATGCAGTGGGTGTCACATTTCTTGACAACGTCACTCGGTCAATGGGCTCGCAAGTGGCGATAACCTCACCTTTCTTCAATGTGACCCTGTTAGTTTGCACGTTAGCCACTCTTATGGGTATTGTCCTCTTCGGGTCTACTAAGCATCGCGCGACGAGGGCACCATCATGTCTATCTTTTAGGGGCTCCGCTATGAGAGCAGACATACCATCAAGTTTCTTCTCTAGTCTGGCTCTGACAATCTTCTCACTGTTACCAGGAATCCGTGTATCCTCGTCGACAATAAGTCTCACCCTGAGATTAGCTTCGCCTGCTGTTGGAGATAAATACAATTCTTCGTTACCGATTTTCAAGATCTTATTCTGGAAGTCTACTGAAAGGACATCGAACTCTTCCATTAAATCCAGGCCCAGAATAAATTCGTCGACGATTTCTGCGACGACAGCCCTTACCTGTAGCTCAATACTGCCCAGCCTAATGTAAACAGTGGCCTCTCCATGCACAGGTATCCTATCTCCTTTAGCCGTCTCCAACACAGGCTGTTTGTTGGTCGTGAGTGCCGACCTGTTTGGCAACATGTCTGGACGTACAACGGATCTAGTGGCACCAGTATCGATGGTGAAACTGCATTGTCTTCCGTCTATGCTGCCGGGTATAACGAGGCTCTCGTGGTAGCGTCGGATAGTGGAGACCTTGACTTTGGGGCCTTGGGACTCGCACGCCAGCTGCCGCCCCCTTACACTGGCGTCAGGTCGTTACCCTGACGGCGCTCACTGTTGGTATATTCTTGTCTTCTGCGAGCCACCTGTTGGGTTTGTGAGCACTGCCTACTTATGTGCCCTTTCCTACCACACTTGTAGCATTCTATTTCTGACCAATCTGCTTTCGTCCTACGTGCTCCAACCGTTGCAGTGAGCTTGCTTATGGCTTCCTTCATCAACTTGATTTCTCGCCTTAGTTGCTCTGTCGTGTCTGCATGGTCCTCTATCTCCTTCACTTCGCGCAGCCTGTTTCGGCGAGGTTGAGATGCATTCTTGGCTGCTTCAAATTCCAAACCATAAATGACGCAGTCTGTAAGTGTTTTAAACCTTCCGAGCCTCAAAGATTGTTGCATCTCGTTGTCAAGTACCCCATCGATGAAGGTCTGGACGCTGATCTGGTTGACAAATTCTTCTGGGGCTTGGGGATATGCCAGTCGCACAAGTTTCTCCACTTCGGCACTAAATTCTTGCAGAGTCTCATTTGGCTTCTGGACCCTTGTCTTTAGTTGTGTCTGGTAGACCTGGCTCATGTACTTGTTACCATATCTCAAATCTAGGGCCTGTATCACTGTTAAGTAGTTTTGCTGTTTCGACTCCGGGATGTTCTGGAGGATTTCTAGGGCTTTACCTCGAAGCGAGAGAATTAGAGCAGTGGCTGCCTGTTGTTCGCTCCACCCATTGCTGAGAGCTGCCGCCTCAAACTGCCTCCTGTACATGGGCCACGATGTTTCTCCGTCGAAAGTGCGCGGCTTTAGGGTTCCATGAAGCTGCTGCACGGCTGGCATATCTTCTTCCGGACGATTTTGAACTGGAGACATTCCAGTAACTCCTCTTGGCTGAGTTCTATCAGTCTGACCCATCACCTGTTCTGTCAGTTCTTTATGTCTGATGTCTGTGCCTTTCATCATCATCTTTATTTGTTCTTTCAATCCCTCAACTTCTTCCCATTGTTTATTCAAATCCTCTGTTACATTTTCTACTTTCCTGTTCACCACTCCTATTGCATTTTCCACATCTTCTACTTTCTTGTCCACATTTTCTATTTGTTCGTTGATCTGTTCAATTTCTTCTTTTACATCGACTCTCATATTGTGGAACATACTTCGGAGGTCTTCTTTGTCTTCTTCACGTTGCTTCTTGAGTTCTTCTTTATCTTCTTGTCGTCGTTGTTCGTCTTCTTCGCGTTGCTTCTTGAGTTCTTCTTTATCTTCTTGCCGCTGTTGTTCTTCCTCTTGTCGTCTTCTCTCGTCTTCTTCGCGCCGTCTTCTTTCTTCTTCTTGTCGCCGTTTTTCGTCTTCTTCGCGTTGCATCTTGAGGTCTTCTTTATCTTCTTGTCGTCTTCTCTCGTCTTCTTCGCGTTGTCTTTTCAGTAAGTCCATCAACTCTTTGATTTCAGCCATCTTGTCGTAGTCAGTCGATCTGGTGTTTACCATTTACAACTAGATTAATTGTTCACTTCTTCACTCACTTATCCCACACTTCTGACACCAAATTGTTGCGTTTTCTCCGGGTTCTGGATAAGTGAGACTTTTAATTTTAACAAAACAACTTTATTTACACTCTAAATATGGATACAATAAAATTTCTAGAATGTCTCTCTCACAAAACACTTAATTTACTGTCTACAATTACTAATCTGCACACAAGTCTCTACACTGGTACTACAGTAGCTACTCTCTTAACACTTTACACTGCTTCTTCAAGTCACTACCACATTCCTTACTGAACTGAACTGACTCGGGCTGGCTTGCTTTCGCTTTTATATACTCGCCGTACCTTCCCCTCCTTTCTAGAGCGTTCCATTCCAGAACGTTCCAGGACCTTCTTTTACTAGAAGGTTCTGTGAATACAGATCGGTCCCGTGTGTATACAGGCGGATGTATATACAGGTGATCCAAATGTGGTCACCACTCCTATGTTACACAAGAGGTGTTTCTCGAACTATAAGATCTATCTGCGTATACAGGGTGTAAGGGTTCTCTGCGTATACAGGGTGTATATACAGGGTGTTCGGAATGTGCAGACCTCAGTTATCCGTTCCGACGGGGTACAAGTTGGTAACTTCGTTATTTCTGGTCCTAGAGGGTTGAGACTTCGCCTGAGGGGGGTCACCCCAGGCGCCCCCAGGGCGGGTGGGGAGGCGGTGTTGCCAGATTGTGCAAAAATTCCCAGATGTTGGGGAAATTCTGGAGATGTGGCAACACCGCACCTACGTCTATTGAAGTGCTTTGTAACAATATATATATATATATATATATATATATATATATATATATATATATATATATATATATATATATATATATATATATATATATATATATATATATATATATATATATATATATATATATATATATATATATATATATATATATATATATATATATATATATATATATATATATATATATATATATATATATATATATATATATATATATATATATATATATATATATATACCTTCCTTTTGCAAGTAGCTTGGATAAGTTCGTTAGCCAGAAAATTCTGCCCAGGTTTTCCCGGAAAATTTTGTGTTTCCTTTTGTAAAAAATTTATATCTCCGGAGATAACAAAGTAAGGGCAACCCAATTTGGTACGCGTGATTGCATTATAGATGGTGGCCCAAGTACCAAAATTTAGGTCTGTATGTTAAAAGACAAAAACGTTATAGGCATTTAAAGAAAAAAAATTGGGATTTTCCTCAAAATGTCAAAGCCACGATTTTAAACGTTAAAATTCGCAACATTTAGGCAAAAAACCTGAAACAAATACTGATTATGTAGAGAAAATGTCTCAAGAAGAGTGTTCTGCAAACCGTTAAGTTCCATCTTCAGCCGTCATTGTCCTTCATTTTACTAAAATGTTTGCAGAAAATTCATTTCAAATAGACCCTTCCTCTGATGCTTTGGCTGTAGGTTTAGTTAAGTTTGTGGTTTAACGGTCTATAATTTTTAACTAATTTTGGTAGGAAAAATTCGTTATTAAGAAGACCGCGACTTTTGAATCCTAAAAAGATTTTTTTAAATGAGCGCAAACTAGGCCCCCTAGAATCCATATCCGGATTTAGATTCAGTTTTTATCTGTTTACATATATACAGGATGACGCATTTCTACGGTAAAGCTCAATTAAATTATTATGATACAAGATAAGAGAAAAAATTGTATACGTTAATTAAAGGGTTTCTTGAGCTGCATATTATAAAATATCTTGACAATCACAGGCTGGTCCATAAGTTGTTGGTGATACATAAAATTGTTTTTTATCTAAATATGATGCATGTTTGTAAGAAAAAATCGAGACGCAGTAAGTGCGTTTTGGTAGCGAATTTTCATTAAATTCTTCAAATTTCAATAACTGAATTGACTATTAACCTAAGGTTTGTTGGCTAGGAAACCAGTTTTCTCGGAAACATTTTAAGTCTATTTTCGGAAATTTTTTGTACTTTTCAAACAATTAGTAATTTTGATAAAAGATGTTACATTGTTTCTCCTATATACGCTCTACCGGTAACCAGATTGATGCCTGCTTGCATTAGAGAGACATATTTGCTATTAAAATATTTTTATGAAAATTCACTTCCATAACGCACTGGCTGCGTCCACACTTTTTGATGATCTTCAGAGTTTCTTTATTTATGTGGTGATTATTATCCCAAATATGTTGAGCCACGCTTTACTTGTCTCTACTCTCGTAAATCAGCTGTGCCAGATATTCCTAAAATCTGGTTTTAATGGTTCTTTTAGTTTGCCTAACGTATTTAAGATCGCAATCTTTACAACTTATCCCATAGATAACTGACATTCTAGTAGCTTTATCCTCACTTTTTGTGTTACCTAATTTTCTTAAATTATTATTTTTTGTTGTTAGGTTACCTGACATTCTTAAATTATTATTTTTTGTTATTTTTTTCTTTTGTTAGATAACACAAAAGATAAGGATATAGCCACTGAAATGTCACGTATCTATGAGATAAGTTACAAAGATTGTAGTCTTAAATACGTTTGGCAAACTTAAAGAACCATTGAAACCAGATTTAAGGAAGGTCTGGCACAGCTGAGATACGGTACTATAGACATGTCACGCGTGGCTCAACATATTTGGGATAGTAATCACCGCATGGATAAAGAAACCCTGAAGCCTCTCAAAAGTGGTAGAAACCGGTGAAATTAGACGCCTATGAAAGTATTTGTATCTCTAAGGTCATAAACGGCAAAACTTGCCTAAATCGACCTCAACCACTGATTAATCTTTCGCTGTTCGCACTGCCCCTTTGATAAAAGAGGTATGCTGAAACTCGGTAGAAAGAGATAACAGGATTTTAAAAGGGCTTCCTGCAAATAAAATATAAACGTAGAAACTTTGCCTCTGATCCCCCAACCCTTCTAGAGTATCGCTCTTTCTCCTAACACGTAATATAAATACAATGGGTGAATTCACCAGGCGCCAGTGCTGACAGACGCATCATTGTTATGTCAAAAAATATTGACATGATGTTGACATTTGTCAACATTTTTTGACATAACAATGGAGCTGCTAGCTGGCGCTAGTCAACTCGCCCATTGTGTGGTCTCCCCCTTCTGTATGCCTACAACCACCCTCAATGCATAAACAACAACGATATAAACAAGTAAAATTTCTTCGGAACAACCACGAAGAAAAGGTGAGGGACCTGCGGTGAATAAGGGTTCTAGGCGAAGTAAACCAGATTTTAAGGATGTATAGCTGCAAGATGGGTAAAAGGTATCTTATAGAGGTCAAGCTGGTTTTTCGAACTTTCTGCTCACATTTCCTTTTTATCTTCTTCCCTGCCCAGCACTCCTATTCACTCCTGGTCCTGTAACTTTCTTAAGGACGATTTGCAAGAAATTTTTCTTGTGGTACGTGCATTCAGAAAGGAATCTAAGCATGTTTTTGATTTTTTTTCTAGAAGTCGCCCATGTGCTAAGCTGCAAATTTACCGAAAATTTAATTTTTATTTCCAAAAGGAATGTACCTGCTAAATTATAAACGTGGCAGGTTTTTTTTTATAAATCGCTTGGATGATCCATTTTAGTCAACTCAATCGAACCAGTTTCTTCAAACCAAATAACAGAAAAGGTTTTTAAAAGAAATTTGTAGTTATTTTTCAAATCTAGTACCCACGCCTGCCTTTATATGGGTTTTACTATGTATCAAAACTGAAGATTCTAGTTTAATGAGAAATTGAGTTATCACTATTTGAAATATTTTTACGAAAATTCGCTAACATAACGCACTTGCTGCACATAAACTCTTTTTAACACTTATTTACTATTACTGTATCTATACTTTTTTTAAATGAAATAAATATAAACAGTACAAAGTGTTGAAATTATAATTTTAATAATTTACCTTTTGCATCTGATTATATACGTAATTTAAACTGCTTTATGATATTATGTAGTTTCATTTGCTTCAATTGTTCCATAAAGAGTAAAAGCTAAGAGTAAAAAACCGTAAGTACCTAGGTACCCTAGGTATTATACTTATATTAGATTGAGGTAGGTATACTTCCTCTTGAAATAATTTTGTTTCAGTACCTAACCGTTGAATATAGGTAGTTGTTTTATATTCTGAGATTCTAAGGTATTAGCGGAGACGAATTCGAGGTTATGCGCAAACCGTACACGTTTCTCTCATGACTCCTGTCAGCTAACAAATAATGGTGTTGTCAGATTAAAATAGAGAGATGGAGATGGCTTTTAAATACCGTGAAAATAGGAAGCTTAATATATATATATATATATATATATATATATATATATATATATATATATATATATATATATATATATATATATATATATATATATATATATATATATATATATATATATATATATATATATATATATATATATATATATAATATAAACATAATATAATAAAACGCAGTTCTAAAGTGCTTTTTCTAAATTGAATCACTTTCTTTAAAATTTCTATTTATTTACATTTTTCTGATATCTACACATTTAGGTGAGGGCTGTTGTGAATGGCAACCCCGCCGGTTGTTTATTGTGACATATTTTCGTAGCCTATCCATTTAACACTTAATTTGGAGATTTTGTTTGCAATGGCAGCGGAACCCTGATTTATCTGTCTAACCTTGCCTAACATTATAGGCATACATTTAGAGGTAATTTCAGGTCATATCGTAGATTATTGATTTTCTTGTTAGTTATAAATCTAGACCTACTTAACCAATTGAGTTCAAATTGGGTAGGTAGGACCACTTGTACAATGTGTACGTGTTTGTCAAGTTTTAGTTTAATATTTCTAGTAATTTAAAAGATATTGCGATTTCAAACAGTTTTTTTCAGTTTTTTTCTTAAAGTATTTGAGTGTCAAAACTATCTAACGAACTCATCCAAGCTATTAACAAAATGAAGGGAATTGCCAAATTTGGTTTCGATTGGTGAAGTATTTTTAGGTTATCGGTTGGATATATATATATATATATATATATATATATATATATATATATATATATATATATATATATATATATATATATATATATATATATCCAAAAATCTCACCATTGATACCCCTCTAGTAGTGAATTTTCTTAATGAAAATTCACTAAAATGTTAAATGTCACAAATACCATATAGATGATAAATTTCAATAAACATAACATATATTCTCCAGCTGTTTTCCTCAGCAAACGGATGGTTATCAAGTTATAGACATGCAATAATAATTATTATCTTTTGTGGCATTTAATGCGAGATAATGTCAGCATACTCTCGGTACGAGTATATTATTTGCATCTGAATGTTATGTTAAGTTACAAGCTCGCTGTCGGTGATCTTCCAATTTCCAATATTCATAAATTCGTGTAAAATTGATTGCCGCTTCTTTAAGACCTTGCTAAGTAAAGAAGAAATATATTTTATCTATGAAAACTGTAATTATCGTAACGTAATCATATATTTCGGATTTAGTTGATCCATAATGAAATCATAGAAATTACACATTTAACCACTACGCGTGTGGGGCTGTTATATTTTTAGATTTTAGATAAACTATCTATAAAAAAAGCCTGGGCGCAGCAAGTGCGTTATGGTAGTGAATTTTCATAGAAATGATCTGGCACAAAATATTTTATAACTTTTTTTTCTTGTAACGTAGAAATCTAAATTTTGGTATATAGTTTGCTTTTTATATCGTAAACCTACCTACCAAATTTGGTTATCATAGGTTTTTTATTTTTTAAGATAAAATTTTTTTTAAATGAAAACTCAAAATTTTCCCGGAAAACCTCGTTCGATTTTTTGGATTAACGAACTTGTCAAAGCCTTTTACAAAAGGAAGGTATGTGCCAAATTTTATCAAAATCGGCGTATTATTCCTTGAGATAAAAATTTTTTTCGAATGAAAACTCAAAATTTTCCCGGAAAACCTCGTCCGATTTTCCTGAATAACAAACTTGTCAAAGCTATTTACAAAAGAAATCACATGCCAAATTTTAATAAAATCGGCTAATTACTTTTTGAGATAATAATTTTTTTCGAATGGAAACTCAAAATTTTCCCGGAAAACCTCGTCCGATTTTCCTGACTAACGAACTTATCCAAGCTATTTACAAAAGAAAAGTGCATGCCAAAATTTATTAAAATCGGCCCATTATTTTTTGAGTTATCGGTGTGATACCTATATATATATATATATATATATATATATATATATATATATATATATATATATATATATATATATATATATATATATATATATAAACATATAAAAATTGAAACTGACCCCGGATATGGGTTCTAGGGGTCCTAGATCGCGCTCATTTGAAGAAATTTTTTCAAAATTCAAAAGTCGAGATCTCCTCATTAGTGAATTTTTTCTAAGAAAATTCACTAATATAGTAAAAGTTATTAATATACAGAATCGTTTAACGACTAATACACAATTTCACACAATTTTTCTAAAAAAAGAAAATCACGAAGATTCTTCAAACAAGCTCGAACGACGTCCCCTAGAATTCATTATGCGGTGCTAACTTCACACTTTATGTATTTTTATATATAAATCGTAATACGGCGTTTTTACCAATAGATCGTGCAGACCTATGAAAACGACGCATTAAGAGGGGTATTCGTTTATATAATTTGTCGAAAAAAATCGAGAGCCATATACAGGGAGCTATCAAATAGACGCTGAGTTTGAAAAGATTTAAACTGCCACAACTCAATTTTTTAAATAGAACAACCTGTACTTCGTATTTTAGAAGTGAAGCATTCCCCCTGCGTCAGCGTTTGTTCAACACTCCCTATAACTAAAGACAGTTTTGGATATACGCATTTACATTTATAATCGCATGAAGGGTTCAGTTATTAAAAAAAATCAGTTTACTATTCACTTCTAATAACCGATCAGATTATGTGATTATTTAGCGCATTTTTTGAAAAAAAATTATTAGAATACTTAAATTAGCTTTGGAACAAACAAGGTAAGAAATAATCAATTTGGTAGGATTACCTATGTCTACATTTTAGTAAATTTTTATTTAAAAAAAGTTCACTAATTGAGAGGTAACGATGGTGAGACTTTGCAATTTTTTTTTAAACTCAAAAAATAAGTAACCGATTTCTATGAAACTCAGCAACTGCCTTTCCTTTATTAATGGCTTGGATGAGTTTGTTAGCCAGGAAAATTCGACAAGGTTTTCCGGGAAAATTTTTAGTTTTCTTTCGAAAACAAATTTTTTCTCCGTAAATTACAAAGTTATTTTAACGAAATTTGACATATATGTTGCCTTACAAAATACCTTAATATGCACCAAAATCCTACTTTCTAAGTTTATAAAAAATTGAGTTATTTAAATTAAAATTTTCTTTGTAAAAAATTTTTTTCTCCGAAAATTACAAACTTATTTTATAGAAATTTAGTGAATACATTACCTTAGGAAAGACCTTTTTTTTTTGTTCCCTCAGGACTCGTCCGCGGCCTTGCCGCCCCGATGGCACCGCAACCCTTGGTTGATTGTGCATACCATTAGTCTTACTCCACCCATTCCAAGATCACTGTGTCTTGAACTAATCTGCACAGCGATTGGTAGGGTAAAGTTTTATATTGCTCTGTCTCCGGTCTAGAGTGACCGTAGATCAGTTGTCTTTTTCGGTCCAGAGCTATACACTCACACAAGATGTGCTGGGCTGATTCCTCCCCCTCGCCGCAGAGTCTGCATGCGAGGTCCCCTTCGAACCGCCCCATTTTATGCAGGTGTTTCTTGACGGCCATGTGTCCCGTCAAGAGACCTGTTGTGTTTCTGAGCTGTCCTCTGCTAAGGTTTAGCAGCTCCACAGCTCTCTTTGAACTGGGTCCGTCAATTATTGACTTCCCATGTCTGAGCCCTGGACAGTCCGCCCAGTACACCTTGTGTTGGTTTCTGACCCAGGACTTAATGGCTCCCCTGGCAGTGCTCTTTGACACGCCCAGAGCCGGTTCTGGTCCCATAAATGGTTCTGCTGACCCTCTCTTCGCGAGACTGTCAGCTTCTTCATTGCCTTTAACCCCCGAGTGACCCGGCACCCAGATGAGGGTCACCTCATTCTGCCCAGCCAGGTCGCTCGTCTCGTCTCGGCACTCACTCACCAGCCAGGAATTTACCCGTGGGCTACTTAGTGCCTTAAGGGCTGCCTGGCTGTCTGTGGCTATGAGGATCCGCTTGTTGGTGTAGCCCCTCCTCTTGTTCTCCCGCACACAGTGCAGGATGGCGTACATCTCGGCCTGAAACACCGTTGCATGGGCTCCGAGGGAAATACTATGACTTACCCTCGGTCCTTCCGAGTAAACACCTGCCCCCGTCCCACGCTCCCCGCCAGATCCGTCCGTGAACCAGACGAGCGCGTCCCGTGGCATGCCCGGCGTCTCCTCCCGCCATGCCTCGCGATCAGGGATTTCCACTGTAAAGTTGTTTTCCCTGCACATTGGCGGGCTCGCGAAGTCTGACCTCATTTCAAGCATGGGCTCCTTCACGATCTCCTGAATTTTGCAGTGGCCCCTGAAGCCTGGGTTGATCTTCAGTCTACCATTGCAGGCTAGTCTGTATAGTCCTAGCCTGGCCTCTCCCATAATAACTAAGTGTAGGGGGGGTAGATCCAGCAACACCTCCATGGCGGCTGTTGGGGTTGAAGACATGGCCCCTGTGATGCCTAGGCAAGCCATCCTTTGGATCTTGCCTAGTTTTTGTTTGGCACTGGATTGTGTCACCTTAGGCCACCAGGCCAGTGCCGCATATGTTAACGATTAGGAAAGACCTTACTACGTACCAAAATTCAACTTTCTAAATGTACAGAAAATTGAGTTATTCAAATTTTAAGCATTTAATAAAATTCACTACCATAACGCACTTGCTGCGTCCCTAACTTTTTTTAATATACAAGTAGTTGATAAATAGTTTTTACAAATGTCAAATTAAAGTTTAAAGTGACAAACTTTGATAGTGTTTCTATTATTTTTGACAGCTTGTGACATCAAAATTTGAGTTTTTCTCCTTATATTTTTTTAGACCTAAGAAACTCTTTTATCACATTTTTTTTTTAATTTTAATTAAAGATTAGGCAGAAAATTTAAACTCTATATATGTGTCTTCGTAAAAATAATATTTTGTAAAATGTTGCTATTTAATAATGAATGTTTAATAAGTTATTGTAAAAAAAAAGAAGTTTTCGAATTTTCGCGGAAAAAAATATTAAGCAAATATTCACAAAAAATATGATTTTTTTAACATTACCTAAGCCAATGTTTGTAAAAAAAAATATGAATTTTGTGAAAGAAATTGGCAAATATTTTGTTTGGAATTTTTGTCACAAAGCATTTTGTCCATAGTTAAACCTTGGCAGGTGTAGTTTTTATGTAAATAGCTTAAAGAGGTTTGTTGTCCAGAGTCGGGCAAGTATTTTCGGAAAACTTTTAGTTTATTTTCGAAAAATTTTTGTACTTTTTTAACCAATACAATTATTTTAATGAAAGGTGGTACATTTTTTCTACTATATAGGTTATACTGTCAATCAAATTTAATGCCTTTCGGTAAAAAAAAAGGCATAAATTATGTTTTAAACATTTTTACGAAAATTCGCAACTATAACACACTTGTTGCAACCAGACTTTTTTTATACATGTTATACTTTCATTTTATGACTTGTTCTACGTACATAATGTATACCAGAGAACCAAATAATATATCTATATACAGCGTGGAAAAAATATGGACTACATTTAATAACTACATAATTTTTTTGAATAACGCTCGTACAAGTCAATTTAATTTTTAGTTAGCCTACTATTTCATCCAAATCGTTTTTTGTTGTCGGTCGTGAAAGGCATCTCGTCATCGACATCTTTTTTTTTTAATTGTAGTATGCGACTTGTGATACATTATTTGAATGCTCCTTTCACGCACAGTATGCTCCTAAATTTTGGCCCGATTTTATCACGAATTTTCAAAATGACATCAAATTTTACATGTCTAGCTTTGGAACAAGTCGAGTTACAAGCAATAAAAGAAATATACAGGATTACTGGTATTATATTAGAATTAAACATAGTTTATGATATACGCGTCTATAGCTACACGGTAAAGGGCTGCGCTTTCAATTAACATTTAATAGTTTTTTAAGCCCAGGTTCGGCTGGGCAGAATGAGGTCACCCTCATCTGGATGCCGGGTCACTCGGGGGTCAAAGGCACTGAAGAAACTGACACTCTCGCGAAGAGAAAGTCGGCAGAACCATTTATGGGATCAGAACTGGCTCTGGGCATGACAAAGAGTATTGCCAGGGGGGCCATTAAGTCCTGGGTCCAAAACCAACACAAGGTGTACTGGGCAGACTGTCCATGCCTCAGACATGGGAAGTCAATAATTGACGAACCCAGTTCAAAGATAGCTGTGGAGCTGCTAAATTTTAGCAGAGGACAGATCAGAAACATAACAGGTCTCTTGACGGGACCGATGATCGTCAGGAAACGCCTGCATAAACTGGGGCGGTTCGAGGGGGACCTCGCATGCAGACTCTGCGGCGAGGGGAAGGAATCAGCCCAGCACATCTTGTTCAAGTGTAAATCTCTGGACCGTAAAAGACAACTGATCCACGGTCAGTCTAGACCGGAGACAGAGCATTATAAAACTTCACCCACCCAATCGCTGTGCAGACTAGTTCAAGGCACAGTGATTCTGGAATGGGTGGAGTAGAAAGACTAAGGGCATGCACAATAAACCAAAGCTTGCAGTGCTATCGGGGCGGCAAAGCCGCGGACGAGCCCTGAGGCAGGAAAAAGAAGCCCAGGTTCGATTCTACGTGAAAGACTAATCTTTTTTTAACTTCTTTTACAATTATGTCCCATTTTCGTGGAAAAAATTACTTCATGGCTTAAAAAATTATAAAGTATGGAATTTTAGCAATTTTTATTAAAAACATGTTCTGAACATGTTTAGTCTCCTGAAGAAAAGTGAAAATCAACGTCTATTGCTCAATTTTCCATAAAGGTGTAAACTTTAAATGTGACAAGCTCTAGTCTCCATGAACGAATCTTCTGGTCCAAACTTCATTAAATCATCTTTGTTATTTTCGAAGGTCAAACATTATCTGGAAGAACATGTAAAGCTTTCTCGGAGAAACTGGTTCGATCGGGCCTATCTAAGCTATTTACAAATTTATGATTTTCCTTTGTGCTTTGATAACTTCACTAACCAACACAATAAACCGGTTTCCGAAAAAAGTTTTTCTCAAATTAAACTTGAAGGCATCGGGGGAAGAACGGCATTAGTCCTTTTTTTTTGCGAAAGTAAGCTCACAGCTATATTTTCATGGCATTTTGTAGTTATTATCAGATACTGACATCGTTGAATAGTAAAAACAGCTGGAGTCCGCAAAACAACAGTTTCAGTATTGGCTATACCCGGGAAGAATGACATAAGTCCGTGCCCATGTACGGAAAACGGCATCAGTCCTTGTCAGCAGGTTATTGGGATGACGACATGACGTGATGTAGTGCTGGTTTTGATTGCATCAGCCATTAGTTTATTATAATTCGTGTACACGTGCATGTATTGTTGTATTAAATACATACATTTTGGCAATATTATTAGCTACGCCAGTTTATTTGTAATAGTATATAGAGTTTTGTACACAATAAGTATGATGGATAGTGACTATTCAGTGTCAAGTAAAAATGAACCTGGTCCATCAAGGATAGAAACAAAGAAACGCAGAAAAATAGGTAGAAGCCGAGATGTAATGAAAATTTTGCGTGCCACTACCCATGAATTACGATTTAACTGCTTTTGTACACGTTTTCGCTGTTTTACTGTTGTTCCTGAACCTTAACGTGGTAGAATCCTTCGGGAATTTAACGAACTAGGTAACACTAACGAGCAAAACTCTAACCTTAGTGGTCTCATCACTGTTCTTCCTGTCATGCGTAGGCGTCCTCGAAAAAATGAAGCAGAATCAAGACTTAATAGTGCGTCATTTAGCTATCGTGTTTGACTGGTTGGGAATGGAATTACTCGTGATGTGACAGTTTGTATTAAAGCTTTTTTTGTCTTTACATGGAATCACAGGGCGTCGAGTGAGATACGTAAGATAATCCTTGCTTTTAACTGGGAAAGCACCCGTCAACTTGCGTGGAAAACTCAACACACGACCTCACAAACTTTCAGAAGACACAAAACAGAAGATTATTAAGTTCATTAAGAGTCTTAAAGGGCGCAAATCTCATTATTCCTTGTCAGACTCCAAAAAAATTTACCTAAGCGAAGATCTAAATATTGTCAAATTACACAGAATGTTTTCCGATCGCAACACTGATAAGGGAGTTTCCTACGAAACTTTCCAAGTAATGTTTAAAAGCAACTTAAATATATCGTTTGGATATCCGCGCAAAGACACGTACAGCTCGTGTGATTCCTTAAAAGCCAACATATCTTCACTTACTCTAAAATTCAATTCCATCTCGGATGATGAAACCAGGAAGACTACAAGCAATGATTTGGAGAAAAATATGCGTGAAAAGGAGCTACATCTAAGAATAACTGAGCGATTCTACAGTCTAAAGAGAAATTACCGCAAACGTGCCGCAAAATCGCTGACTATGGAAAGTATCACCATGGATTACCAAAAAAATTTACCATGCCCAAACATTACTACCAATGATGTATACTATAAACGTCAATTAAACTTCATCAGTTTTCAACGTTCATATTTTGTCAAATTCGAGATCTGTATTTTACACCTACGATGAATCTGTTGCCAAGAAAAGAGCTGACGAAGTCTGTTCCATGCTGTTTCACTTTTTTTATAACATCCCATGGAAGTAAAAGAACTAGCAATTTTTTGTGATTCCTGCGCAAGGCAAAATAAAAACTTTACTGTTATTCGATTCCTGCATTACCTAGTTACAAAAAAACCGTTTCGATACTGTGAAAGTAATATTCCCGATCCCCCCTGATCGGGAATATTACTTTCACAGTATCGAAACGGGTTTTTTTTATACCTCGAGTGCGATCGAGACATGAGTCTTGTAAACCAAAAAACGAATTCTGATGTACCAGATGACTACAGAGACGAATTAAGAAATTTCCGTGTGAAACCTACACCATTTGAAGGTATTCATTGTGGCAAAGATTTTGATTTTAAAAATTGGAGTACATTTTTATCGCTGCTTAAGTCAACGAAGTGTCCCTTCCCAACCCGGCCCATCAGGATGCTAAAGTTTCGTAATGAGAATCCCCACTTAATTTCCCACAAATCCACTTATATGGGCCTATATACTAGTTCTAAATTCGACCAGAAACCACTTAAGGAGAACCTAAGAAAGAAGCAGGGAGAACATCAGAAAAGAGAAGAGCAAACGTTGAGAAAACGTTACCAGGGCCCATTCCCAGTTAAAATGCTGAAATGAAAGAATTTGCAAGATCTAACCGCATTCCTCGATAGAGCAGAAGCCAGGGTGTTTTATCAACAATTAACATTTGCCGAACAACCGGAAGAGAGCGATGACGAATTTATGGATGAGCCACCAATAGACGGCTGATTCAGGGGAAATGTGGCACGAGTCCTGGGCTAAACATTCATTTTTGATTGTTACGTCGCTATTTTTGAATAAATGTTTATTTAGTCATTATATGTTTGTCAATAAACACATTGTTTACCAAAAATACTGTTTGAGACTTTTTTAATTAAACTTTACTTTCTAACGAGTCATTGAACTTATATTTTCGATTTTCTCCAAATCTGTTCAGGTGGACTATAGCCGTTCTTCCCCTGTACCCTTCACTTGTATTTCCGAAAACTAGGTAATTTGTTATTTTCTGTAATCTGCAATGTTTTGTGAAAATTCGCTACCATAACGCACCTGCTTCGTTTAGACAATAAATTTTCACTAACTGTTTTACTAACCATTTTTTAGGTGGCAATTTTAAGTCGATACAGGAACTTACTTTCTGCATCCAGAACATTAATATAACTAATTTATCGATAATATAAGATTATATATGCATTAATTTGTGAGTTGTATTACAATTGGCTAACAAAATCATCTCTACAAGTAAATTTTCAAAACGGATTTTTTCGCAATATCCAAATGACAAGCCCCAACAAGAACGTGGGCAAGAATTTTACTTATATGTATTTCTTGACATTGATGTAATATCGTTACAAAGTTTTAACGTACTTGCTGCAATAAATCTGGTAGATATTTTTCCATCTTTCAGCGAGGTATTTTGTGGCATGTTAAATCCTGAAACATGTTTCCTCAAGAAATGCTTGACAATTATACGATATGATAAACCATATCATCTGCGAGCCAGTCGTATTTAACACAGCTTCGCAGAATATTATGTGCAGACAGCAGAATGGAATGATTACCATAATAGACATTTACCTTCACAGAGCTTTGAGTAGATCATGTACCCGCTTGGCTTAAGCATGCCCCACGCAGTTTTCTATGTTTAATTCATATTACGTCGTTTGCATTCTATGTTATGCTCTATTCATCCAAGCAATGCGATGGTTATATTTCATATTATAAGTATTTTACTTGTTTTTGTAAGAAAATGCTGTAAAGTGAAACGATTCAGGTATTAAAGGCGGTGTTAAATAATTATGTGTGTTCGCGTACAACTAAATAATCTGATTTATTTAAACACACTAATTCTAAAAGAGCATTAAAAGTCGTCAATTACTTTGTGGGTGTAAAATGGTTTTGTTCATTATATGGTCTATGTTTTTAAGGTGCCGTATCCTAGGATAACAACACATTCTTAGGACAAATCTCGTGGTAGGTACAAGCGCCAAAATTTCCCGCCCTGACTCTGAAAGAAACGGCGTAGACTCCCTATAAATTTTATTTTTCAATATAGTCCCCCCTAACATTAATGCACTTATTACATCGTTTCGGCAACGACTTGATAGGTACCCCTAAAAAATATTATTTCGGTTTGTCCTCAAAATGTAAACAAACTGCAGCTTTCACCCCTTGTCGCCACTGAAATGGCGCCGGCGAAGGCCCCTCTTCCAATCTCCAAAAGGTAGTAGCCACTGAGGGCCATATCTGGACTATACGGAGCGCGATGAATTTGTTCGAAACCGCAGTCACGAATTGCGGCTTGTGCAATTCCATCAGTGTGCACAGGTGCATTATCATGGAGTAAACGCACTCCTCTGGTCAGTTTTCAAAGTCTTTTCTCACGAATATTTCGTTGTAGTTAATACAGGAGTGTTGCATAATATGCCCCGTCGACTGTGGTGTTGCGTTCTTTGAAATTTATGAGAAGAATGCACTCACAATCCCAAAATCGTACCACTTTTTTGCAGACTGACATACCTTAAACTTTCTTGGTGGTGCTTCTCCTTTACGCCTCCATTCCATCGACACCTTTTTGTACAAAAATCATAATAAAAAACCATGTGAACCTGGAAAAATTGTCTTCAACGCCTCCAAGGGGTTTTCTCCACAGAGGTCGAAAGGATCCCGCAGATTTAACACGACGCTGGCGCTGAACTTCTGCAAGGTGTTCGGGGATCCACCTTGCACTAACTTTATTCATGCCTAAATATTCGTGGAGGATTCGGCGAACGCTCGTATCTGAAAGCCCCCACACTTTTTATAATTCTTTTACTTTCAAGCGTCGATCCCTTAATACCAGATCCTCAACAGGCGCAATCTTGTTGTCCGTCACCACTTACACCGTCCTTCTTGTTCTTGAATCATCTTCCTGCCCCATCCGAGATCGTTTTGACCAATCTTTTACTACAGAATAAGACGAAGAATTTTCGCCGAACACCCCAATCAGCCGATCTTTAATGCTTTGAGGTAACATAAAATAATTTTTTTTTTCAACTATAATAAGACTTGAACCAAAGTCTTACCAAATTTGGCACGCTGGGTCTATGTTAGGCCTGGAAATTTTGGAGCATATCTCGTAGGTGTGTAGATTACTTTAGATTAAATTGCGGGGGAGTTGGGCATAAGCCCTTCAGTGCCATCAGGGTCTATTGTGACACCTACATGCAAATTTCTAGACCACTCTTCTAGCCTTATTTCCTTTATCAGATTCCACATCGTCAACAGAGTGTCTGGCTTTTAACCTTATGTATTTTTTGTCAAGTGACTAAAACGTAAACTTCGTTAGGCCCTTATGTTAGCACAATACGTGGAATCAAGTCTTCTCTTCCTCTTGCTAAAATCTGCACAGTACTTCGTCTATCAGACTCATTTGAATCACGTGTGTATATCGGTGTGTCTAAACTAATTTTTTAAGCAACTCCTAACAGTATAGACTTTAAGATTCCTCACCAAGCTTGACTGATGTCCGTAAATCCAAGAAAACAAATCCTAAAGAATTTTATCGTACCATTTGCGGATTTTGGGACGTTGTTTTTTTATTTTTAAGAAAACCTAAACATATCGCCACGAAATTTTCCTTAAATCAACACCTTTCTCATATCTGAACTAGGGATAGCCACATCGCTTGTGTTGTACGTACAGTACAGCAAGAAAGAAGCCGTGGGAAGAAAACTATCGTGCGAAAACAACTACTTCCCTGGCTAATACCACGAAGGGCATTGAATTACATCACTCACTAGCTGCCATCACTTCAATCCTGCTGGGATTTGTGGTAGTATGTATAGCAGGAGACAGAGACCGGTTAAGTGCTTCTTAGGATTCCTTAATACGCAATACCTGCACTTGCACAAGTCAGCCTTGAAGCAGGCATTGCCATAATACCCAATGGAGAATAGCCGAAAGCGCCATCCCTGGTGTTGTAGTGTTTCTAGGTTTCAACAGCAGCTTCCACATACACACAGTACGGGAAAAACGAATCTGTATAAAATATATAATAATTATTACATTATTACATATATATATATATATATATATATATATATATATATATATATATATATATATATATATATATATAAGTGGTGTATAAGAGACTAATGCCCAGTTTCATAAAACTCGATTAAATATTTAACGGACGGTTACTTAATCAAGACTTCAGACGACCAATCACAGACTATGTTCGGGTGTTTGCCATGGCAATCAAATATTTTGAAGCTGTGAGTGGTTGTTGATTAACTAACCGGCCGTTAAATATTTAAGCGAGCTTCGTGAAACTGGGCCTAAGAAGTTTAGATGTTAAGATGTACAGACAATAATTTGTTAAAATAGAGTAAGATGTTAGTTAGAAGAATTTGTTATGATGTAATTAAAATAGTAATTATAATAGAATAATAAAAGTTTGAGAGGTAAACATTTTTGCAAGGAGGTGTCAGATGAGAGAGAAATGGGAAAGAAAAAGTGAATTTGAAGAGATTAGAGAGAAATTGGAAAGAAAAAGTGAGTCTGGTCAGATTATAGAGAACTTGGAAAGAGAAAGTGAGTTTGGAAAAAATCACAGCGATGTTGGATAAAGGTATGCAGGATATAAAAATAGAGATAGAAATAAACGTAGATGAGAGAATAGAAGAGAGAATGAGTGACGTCCGATGTAATAAAGGGGAATATGAAAGCGAATGATGACCAGATAGGACAAATAGTAGAAATAGAGAACGAAAGAGACCAGAGAATGGTTAGTGTAAGTACGATTATTGAACGCAAAACAGAAAACTATCAAACCGAAATGGAAGGAAAATTGAGAGACACAAATGGAAAAATTGAAAACTTGACAGGAGAAACCGGTATAAAGCGAAAATGGGAAAAGTGAAGAAATAGCAGAAAATTTTACACAAAAGTTGAATAGAATGGAGAGACAAGGAATGGGAAATAAAAACAAGAAGAAGAGACAAGCAAACCGAAAAAAACAAGGATAGGGGAGACAATTGTAAAAGAAAACGATAAAAAGATAATAGGTACCGACATGAAAACCAATACGATAACGGCAGCAGGAACAGGTACGAATACAGTAGGAACGGGGCAACTACAAAGACAAACTTAAAAGAAAAAAAAAGAAAAAAATAATATGTTCCCGGACGTGGGGAATAATGTGATAATAATAGCCAACTAATAAGGGAAAATGATATACTAATACAACCGGGTAGTGGTGCAGAACAAAAAGAGAGAAATTTAAAAGGAATCGGAATGAATATGATGGGGATGAGAAACAAGGACGATGGAAGGACAAAGAGAATGTGACATGATATAATAACGGCAGTGCACAAAACCGAGACAGGTCAGTCATATATCCTCTGGACGAAGAAGACTTGTAAACAAAAAAACAACATGACGACAAGACATACATGACGAGACCAAAAAAAAAAAACAGTGGGGAAAAATTATATAATGGGAAGATATATAGTAAGTTAAATAAAGAAAATAAAAATAAGGCTAGATACAGGATTAAAAGCCTAAATAAAGATCTGGAAAGTTACGCGAGAAATTTAAAAAAAATGGAAATATGGAGATTTAAGAAAAAGGTTAGTTGAAATAGTGAAACAAATGAATCAACTGCAGTGGAAATTCAAATAACTAATCAAAAATTAGAATTATAATGACGGATATATGATACGGTAAAATAAAGGAATCAGGCGATAGATGAGAAAGATATGTTAATATGAACAAGATATAAAGAAAACACTCAAAAGAAATTTGTGTATATGGAAGGCAAGTCAAGCAAGTATATAGGTGGTGATCATAGAGAGTATATAAATACTGTTATAAGTATGACAAATGATATGATATATGAAAAATAATGAAAAGGATATTACATATAAGTAAAATATTCCATAGATTATAAGTAGGGGTTTCATTGATAAAGTAAAAGTATGAGTGCCATATACACATGAAGGAAGTAAGAAATATATAGAAATTCTGATCAAAAACGTTTCCTATTCGTATAAGTATGTAAGGCAAAAGCCATAGCCT
This sequence comes from Tillus elongatus, assembly GCA_964006375.1. Classification (NCBI taxonomy): domain Eukaryota; kingdom Metazoa; phylum Arthropoda; class Insecta; order Coleoptera; family Cleridae; genus Tillus; species Tillus elongatus. The sequence goes on from OZ023264.1 coordinate 139,685,098, forward strand.
ATGATAAACAATAATGCAGAATTATTAATGCCATTTAAAGTTTATTGCAGAGAGATGTCGAGACAAGCCAGAGAAATGGGGCATTTAACATATAGGATTGGCACAAATTAACATTTACGTATAACATAAAAAGAACAGGAGAGATAAGACATATACATATATATATATATATATATATATATATATATATATATATATATATATATATATATATATATATATATATATATATATATATATATATATATATATATATATATATATATATATACGTGTGTGTGTGTATGTATATAAGGTTTCTCAAAGTCTAAAAACCTATACTAAATATAAATATGCAAAAAGGTGATAAAGAGACCCGCATTTTTGAAATAAATGTTCCAAAATTTTGTTTTTTATATTAGGGGAATTTGTAGTATCATCCAGGCTCACGTACACACAAACATACGTAAATACGCACATAATGGATATTATTATTATTATTATCGATAAAAAAATTAGAAGGTGCAGCAAATTTGGTAATTTAATAGCCATTAAAATCTTAATATAAAAAAAATTAGAAACCAGTTGTACTTATCAGTGCTCATCACAGGTTTCAATTTTCACTCATCAAAGGATGTGCCATGCACTACCGAGATTGTGTACATTTTATAAACAACAAAAGGCAAATTCAATAAAATACAACGTGGAGTCAAATAGCCAATGATACGCCTCTAAATAATTAGGGTATTATGAAGTAATTAAGAATAAGCCGTAGAGTGTGTTATTAAGTGGTGTATAAGAGGTTTAGAAGTTTATATGTTAAGATGTACAGAGAATGATTTGTTAAAATAAAATAAGATGTTAATTATAAGAATTTGTTATGATGTAATCAAAATAGTAACTATAATAGAGTTAGAAGGCTAACTGTCATGGAAACGAAAAGTCTGAGAGGTAGAAATTTTTGAAAGGAGGAAAGCGAGATTTGGAGAGTAGGCAGATTGAGGCCTTAGAGGTCATTTCTTACATATTTCCTTTACCTCTTGAAAATGGCTCCAGAACAGGAGCCGAAACGTCGAGTTTTAATAAATTCTGGACGCGTTTCAATCCGAGAACCAAGTATATCTCACATTAAAGTACGCGGAAATCTTTCCGGACTCACACATATATATATATATATATATATATATATATATATATATATATATATATATATATATATATATATATATATATATATATATATATATATGTATATATATATATATATATATATATATATATATATATATATATATATATATATATGTATATATATATATATATATATATATATATATATATATATATATATATATATATATATATTACTTATACGAATATGTGCTTAAACGTAAATATCCCATAGACCCTATTTTAACAGTTGATAAAAAATCCAAGCTATTGAAAATAAAAGACATATAATAGACTAGTTGATCTATACATTACCATGAAGTTAGTTATTCCACACTCGTAGTACCAGTTAACCGCAACAAATGGGGGTAATATATTATTAAACCAGACTCAAGTTATGAGAGTCATAAATATTTCGTGAAGATATTTGTAACAACTTACTGCTACCGGTAGGTAGCTATGTACGTAACTAATATCACCCAGTGAAGCGTGAAACCATTTCTAATGATGTGGTAAATTCTGCGGTTTCAGTAATACCTTTTATAAGAATACTCTCTTTAAGAAATTATTAATTGCCATTATCAACCAATTGATTCTGCATTGTTTCTCGAATTGCGTTATGCACTAATAGAAAAATTTAAATACAGCGGTAGAGACATCTTCTCCAGATTCACAAGGGATTGTTTCCTTTAAGCAAATTTTTATTTAAAAAAATCGCGAGGTATCGATGGTGAGACTTTGCAAAAAAATTTTCAAACGGTACACTATAAGCCGAAACCAAAGTCCGTTAGTCCGTTTGAATCATATATATATATATATATATATATATATATATATATATATATATATATATATATATATATATATATATATATATATATATATATATATATATCCAAGCGATAACTCAAAAAATACTAGACTGATTTAAACGAAACTTGGCACATATCTTCATTTTATTAAGACCGTGGACTTGTTCGTTTTACAGGCCGATCGAACCAGTTTTACTGAAAATTTTGATTTTTCGGGGAAAAAAATTGTATCTCAAAAGACAACAAAGTTATTGTGATGAAATTTGGTAGGTATGTTGCGCCAGCAATGGCCTTACCATAAACCGAAATTCAACTTTCTACGTAAATAGCAATCTGAGCTATTCAAATTTGAGGTCTTTAATAAAAATTCGCGACCATAAGGCACTTGCTGCGTTCCACATTTTTAAAACTATATTATATACAGCTAAAGGTATTCTGTTTGAGATATTTTGTGGATACTTTCGTTCGTTGATAACTCATTACTGTTTATCCCCAAGACGTTGGTTCTGTAAAAATATTCAGTAAACAAATAACAAATGACTTAACAAAGAGAAAAGGAAAATAAAAATACACTTGTTAGTTTGTTGTTAAGAAAGTAAGTCGACTGCGCATAATCGTTAACTTTAACGATTGGTTGACAACTTCCGATCTAAGCTGGTTGACTGCTTTGACCAGACTCTTTAAATGCGTTGACTCGACTCCCCAACTGCGTTGACTCGACTGGGCTCGTTAAGTTGCTGGAACGTCTGTGACAGCATAGAGAACAGTTATGCAGTATGTAGCTTGCAAGCTTTAGCTCCAGAGGCGCCGCATTTTCCACGGATCCTATTAAAAAAAGATTTTCTATCTACATTTGCAAAACATGTTATTGATACATAAGATAGACGCGCAGTAAATACCTGCTTAGAGCCACTACATTTTTCTAATGACAAGCGTAAACTTGACTGTTTTGAAGATTTGGAAATAAATAAAGTCTGGACGCAGCAAGTGCGTGCGGAATTTCAAAGAAATGAGCTGGCACCAAATATTTTTTTAAATTAAATGCTTATAACTTTTTTTCTTGTAATACGGAGATCTAAATTTTGGTGTATAGCTTGCTTTTTATAACGTTAACCTACCTACCAAATTTGCTTACCATAGCTTTGTGTTTTCGGATATACAAAAAAATGTCCGGTAGGAAACCCAAAGTTTTCTCAGAAAACCCAGTCAGATTTTTCTGACTAACAAACTTTTCCAAGACATTAACGAGAGGAAGGTATCTACCAAATTTTATCGTCATCAAAATTAGTTGTTTATTTTTTGAGTTATCGCTGTGATACATATATATATATATATATATATATATATATATATATATATATATATATATATATATATATATATATATAATTTTCGAGAAAATTAATTTAATTTTTATATGTTCATATATATATATATATATATATATATATATATATATATATATATATATATATATATATATATATATATATATATATATATATATTTGAATATATGAACATATAAAAATTAAAACTTCCACGAATATGGGTTAAGGGGGCCTAGTTCGCGCCCATTTGAAGAAGTTTTTCATAATTGAAAAGTCGGGATCTTCCATTAGTGAATTTTCTCGAAAATTCAGTAAAAAGGACCCACAACAACAACACACCTGTTTTACATGAGCAAACGGATTTGATGGATTCCTTTTTCTGGGAAGCTTTTGCTTTTAATGAAATATATCAAATAAAATATACAAAAATATATTAAAAATCCCAATCGTAAATAAAGTAGTGCATTTGGCGTGTGCCACTACTTGTCTTCTAGAGTAATTAATGCTTAAATTATCGCATGTTTAATCATATTCTGTAGGCTTTTTAAAAACAAAACGCCTAATATTGTATCTAGAAATTTCGGTTAAAAATGTAAAAATTATAAAAAAAACATGCTCTATATAAATATCAACATAGGTAATATATTTATTATAAGGTAGAAACTGTAGTGGTCACGTGGATTTCTAATGTGAAATCATTTGTTTCATTAAAAATGCAGCATCTATGCATAAAAGTTTATAAAATCAATTTGTTGTGGGTGTTGACTTGAATTTCAGTCATCTAAATGTTAAAATTAATAATAGTCTGGTATTAGACAGTTTTTACTTCAGCACCAATGAAAATCGTGATTTTAATTAAGCTTTGTATCAGTAATCTATCGGCATACTAATTTGTATAGGTTAATTCGTACTGCGAGGAGATATTAAATATACTTAGCCTACAATGGAAAAGGCAATAATTTTAATACAAAATTTGATTAATGAAACATAAGCTCTTTTAAGACTTCTTTATTTGTTAAAACATTTACAAAGCAATTAAACATCCTATAACAATAGGTAATTATTTTACTTGGTCTTCAAAATATTCCTAAACAGCACATGACTTCGTTGTTTGTAGAAAATCGTTCACCTTTTAAATGCTTTTTGTGCTTTGGGAATAAATAATAGTCTGACGGTATTAAATCCTGAGAATAGAGCGGGTGATAAATCAATTTAAAATCAATTTTGTCAACGACTTGTAAGCAGCGGCTTTGTCTCGCAAAAAGAGGACACCTTTGGCAGTTTCCTACAATTCTTTTACGCAATTATGTTAATAATTATATACAGTGTGGAACAGTGCCAAATAAAATATACTCAGTATATCAGTTATCGTGCATATAAAAAAACAGAAGCACGTAAGTTTTAGATTAAAAAATGATACCCTGCAACGTGAAAACTTCACCCCTACATTCAACCCCCTTGAAGTCACAGTTGCCACACCCAAATGTTTATATAGGTGGTAGAGGCTTGTGATACCTCATTTAAAAGATATCTTCATTCCCCAATCGAAAATTCTATGGTTTTAAAATACATTGCAAAAATTAACAGTCAAAAATATCATCTGATTGACGAACTTCGCTACAAACACTAAAAAATTAATAACTAACTGCGTTTAATTATTGATAATGACAAAGAAAACAAAAACAAAATGCCACGGGGGCATTCGAAAACTTATACGCTGTTTAAATGGACGAAGATTCGTAACGAAGTGCTCGACAACTGGGTAACTTTACACTAAAAGCGTGCGCTTTGCAACAAAAACAAGTTTTTCGATTCAAGATCACAGTGGTAGTACCGATATAAGAGACGGATATATCCAACCCTTCTCCTGCGGCCCAAAAAAATAAGATTGGCCGTAAAAGACTGTAATTCCCTGGCTAAGCAGAGGCCCAACGGATAGGTTGCCCATCCGTCATTCGGGCGTGACCTAAATATTCTAAGTTACATGTCCTCGGGCGCCATCTTTATTCCCTATTAAATAGGACGAGGTCAGATCACCGTGAGGAGATCTGCTAAGGCCCTCGTAGAACACCACAAAGTTAATGTTTCATAACAGCCTTGTCCTAGGGTAGCTCGAGTGGAGAAGAAAACTATAGCCAGGGGTCGAAAGTTATTATATCCCGTAGAGTTCTCGGGAGTTAAGTAGGCTTTAATTACTTACTCCCGAATAATGGCCGTTTTCCTAGCTTACAAAGTTGGAAGCAGAAATATTATAAACAGGTAAATGTCAATTACGATATACCTCCGCTAGTTACAATCCGTCACAGGATTCTAGCTTAAACACACATACGCCAGTGCAACTATCTACAGGCAGTGCAGTGAAACGCAACTAATTTCATAAAAGCTTCTAATAATATTTAAAATATTTACAAACGAAAGTGACAATAATAAAAATCCATAAGTTATGAAAACTAAAAAGTCGCTACAGTTCATGCGATTAAAGAGAAACCATATCTCAGGTCAGATAACATTATCTCTGATAAGACATTATTTCATAGTGGAAACGATACAAATACGTTAATATTTAAAAATACAATAATATTCGACTAGAATTTACAATCAAGGAAGCGGGATATTAGCATTGGGACAGCAATTAGCAAGGCACATGAAAGCAACGGCAAGCGGAAAGCGACATTCACATGCATCAAATGGGAAATTGCCCCGATATAAATTTCACTGTCTCAGTCTGAGGTTCTATCTTCCCCTGGGCTTTATTCCCGCGATTCCCTGCAGTCCCTACTCTATGTGAGCAAGCAAGCGGCTTCCACTCTCATATGACTCTAACTTGCTAACTAATGAAAGCGGGTAACTTGCCCCTAATTATGTCGAACACCCTGTATAATTAACAGCCCCATCCAGCGGTTACGTGCCATTGCGGGCAGCTCCATGCTTCCCCCAAGGACGTCTGTCCCTCAGAATAAACGTGGGCTACCCAGTAGAGCACAGGTTGCCGGACACACTAAATACTACCCCTTTAATCAGCACTCCCCGTGCTCCCCGTGACCAGTTTGTCACTTTTTTAGGCTGGGCACTCTATATAATCAACCACCCTGTTTAGCGGTCACATACCATTCAGAGCAGCTCCATGCTTCCCCCAAGGACGTCGCTCCCTCAGAATAAACGTGGGCTACCTAGTACAGCACATTATGATTTGCCGAACACCCTAGATCCACTATAATACAGTATAATCCTTTAGTTGATTTCGATTTCCCTTAAATGGGTCAACACGCGAACAGTTTTATCACTCCTACATACAGTACACCCTGTATACACTTTTAATCCTAACACGTTGTTTATATTACACATAGAACGGCATCAATAAAATACCCAGTTATCTATTTCAGTTTGCAATTATACTTCCCCAAATTTCTGAAGCATAACTAACCTTGAAAAACACGATAGTATAACACAATCGCTACAGACTCTCGTTCGTTCCTATCTAACAATAACACGCTGCTTTCACTACTACGTAGCACAGCGATACTTCCCAGTTAATTTATCTAACCGTCGCTCACACGATCTTAGAAATTACAATACAACTACCAAACCCCTTATCCCGATCGCGAGCTGAAGGCATCTGCCGTCGGCGTTCCGTCTCTCGTTGATCTATTTGCCATGCGCGACGCACCTAAATGAATCCCATTGCGCGTGACGGACAGGCGCTATGCCTTTCATTATACTCAATTCACGTTGCGCTCGTGGCGACTTTTCATACTCTGAAGTGTTTCTAAAATAGGTCGAATTTATTACCTAGCGAATATGCGTTATTTAAACCGCCTAAATGAATTGTTCTCTATTCGAATAACCCTAATTAATCCGGACTTCATTACAAGATGAATATCCCATAAGGCGAACAGCTTATTTCCAGGTACAATCTAGGAGGGATGAGGTTTTCTTTGGGGCTGAGCTTCAGACATGAAAACAATATTGCAACTGTGGACGTATCTGTGCCTTATTTGGCGTAAGAATCTGCCATGATAAAAACAAACTTTTAATCGAAAACAGAAATCGAAGATTCTTTGCTACATCCCTTGCAACATTGGAGACATGTAAATGCAATCAGACATTCTCTGAGATGGTTATACGCAATCCATCAAATCAGTTTGCTCATTTAAATAAATGCAGTTGTTGTCGTGTATGTACTTTTTTATCTCTAAAACTTCAAAAAAGTCAAGCTTGCTCTTGTGATTACAAAACTGTAATGGCTCTATGTACTATTTACTGTAGGTGTATGTTGCGTATCGATAGTATGTTTTGCAAGTATACATTTGTCAGCGTAGCTATTTCAAAGTCTAGAAATACATTTTTTTATCTGGTATTAAAGCGTCTAGAGATTTGACATTTGTAGACTGCGTTACAATGTGTGCAAGCAAATTCATAATAAGTTTAAAAATGTCATTTAGGAGATTCATAAGATCTAGGTTTTGTCAACAAACACGATTTTTCTTTTACATTAAATAATAAATCACGCGGAGAGTCTTGGTGGTTCAATGGTAAGAACGTGTGCCTCTGAACCGAAGTTTAATGGGTTAGATCCCAGGGCTCCCCTTTCACTTTTTCAGTATATACAGTAACATGAACATCAACCGAGGTTGTGGCATTGTATCTGAGCAAGTTGAATGTCTGCCCGTTCCGCGCCTCGGAGGGGGAGTAAAGCCGTCGGTCCCGTGGCCATGCGATGTTGGACACGTTAAAGACCCCTACCCTTCTTACCGAAATGCAGGGGTTCGGCAAACATTTCCAGGATAGTGAAGTGAAACTGCTCCCTGGCGTCGGTGATTGACCATAGTCGAGTGAATAGAACGACGTTAAAGAAGCAAAAGAAAAAACACACAGGGTAAATCACGCGACGTATTGTAAGACTTGACAGCTATCTTTATGACATTTAAAATTTTTGAAATGTAAATGTTTCCAAACTAGGTCATCGGAACATATTTGTTATCTCTTTTGTTTCTAATATTTGGATATATTAAATTAAGCGCTAATTTGTTTTCTGTCAATCATTTTATTATTTTAAGCGAGTAGTATTATTAATTGTCTATTTGCTTGTCTATTGAAAATTATTTTATATAATTAATGTCAGACATAGCTATTGAAATAATGTTTAAACGTCAATGCATCTGGGATCGACAAACTTGAAGGTTTCAGTAACATGCTTATGCTTCCAGGCAGATTTTTATTACAAAAATCCAGCGCGTTATGGCTCCATCGAGCCATCTTCGGGGGTTGATACCTGTTAAAACATCATGCATACGCTTCAAATGGTTTCAGATGTATTGACGCTTAGACATTATAGCATCTCGGCGACGCTGGCCAACGTCACCAAATCTCATAGGAAGTTGTCAAGGGTTTCATTCGCATTATTACTTAGAATTTGATGCCTTCGTGTAGCAGTAGTAGCACTAGTGGGGAGGCTAACGCCAAGCAAGTAGGCCACAGTGGGCCCTTTTTGCCAACCCCAGCAACCATGCTCTACTCTTCCTCGGTTCCGTCGCCAAACCGCCTCGACCTCGAAATGAAGTCAGTGACGGTCTTCAATTGGACGGTACTTACCTGATTCCTCCCAATAATGACTCCCAAAAGCCTCGCATTCACACAGGTAGTGGTAAGACGTTTCTTCATCCTCGCCGCATTCCTGGATAATGGGATCCCTCTTTACGCCTATCAATGTGAGGTGTCTTCTAGTGGCACAGTGGCCTGTCAGCACCCCAAGGATGCGTCGAAGCGTAGGTCGACTCCTACCGAGTAGCCAGACAGCTTTATCTCTGCCCGGTCCCTTCACGAAGTCCCTCGCCTGCCTACAGCCACCAGCCGACCCCCAGTGCCTCTCCATGGCTTCCTCAGTCCACCTGTCTAAGGCGACAGAGACCGTCTTCCTATTTATGCCTATTGCAGGCTCTGGTCCACAGAACGCCCGCCGGGAACCAAGCCTTGCGAGATTATTCCCTACCTCATTCCCCGCTACGCCACAGTGTCCCGGAACGCACACAAGTTGCACCTCCTTTGTCCTGGCTAGTCCTTTGAGGGCGTCAGCGCACTCCTGAACCAGTTTTGACCTGATTCTGGCCGCGCAGACTGCCCGGAGGACCGCCTGGCTATCCGAGCAAATGTATACACATTTCTCGAGGCTCCTTCTCACATCCTGTCTATTGGCCACAGACAGGATAGCGTACATCTCTGTTTCGAGTGCCGTGGTATATGCGCCCAGAGCATACTTCTCGCGCACCCCCAGGCCCTCGATGTATATTCCTACCCTGGAGGATTGTTGATCTTCCAGCCGCGATCCCTCGGTAAAACAGACCAGGCTTGCGGGCTGAAATGCAACCTCATTTTTCCTCCACTGATCCCTACTGGGGATCCTGAGCGTATATGGCCTAGTCAACCTAATATCGTCCTCGGCATTTCGTACCTTGATGGCGGAAATCTTAATTTCCTTTTCCACCTCCTTGGCGAGTCTTGCCTGCCCTATTACTGCTCCCTCTCGCCACCAGTTTCCAGAGTCTCGCATTCTAAGATGCGACGCCATAGCCCCCCTTTTGATACAGATGGGAAGCGGTGGCAGCATCAACAATACCTCTAGCGCGGCTGAGGGTGTCGTCCTCATAGCGCCTGTGATACCCAGGACTGCCGGCTTTTAGAGTTTGACCAGCTTCCTCGTAGTAGTTTGGTTCATACCACACCACCAGACCAACGCCCCATAGAGGATTCTCGGCTTGACGATCGCAGTTTAAATCCAATTAAAGATCCGAGGGTTAAGTCCCCAGGTCCTTCCTTTTAAAATTCAGCCACTATTTGAGAGTGCCTGTATACGGCACCTCGATTTTTTCGACGAGTAATACAAATGCGTCATTTCCATGGGACTCCGCTATCTATTGATAAAAACGCCGTATCAAAATTTGTGATGTGTTTGAAATATGTGGCAAAAACGTGAAAAGTTGCAAAACAATTGAAATAACGCAAAAACGATGAACGATATCATTTTTTTCTTTCTTAGAAACATGCATTATAATTCGATGGAAAACACAAAAATCCAATAATATAAGGGGGTATTCTATTAAAAAAGAAAATGTGCATCACCAACTGCTTATGGGCTATCCTGTAATTGTCAAAATAGGTTTATAAGATCCAGCTCGAGATACCCTATAATTAACGTATATACTTTTTTCTCATATCTTGTATAATAACGGATATATTGAGCTTTACCGTAGAAATGCGTCACCCTCTATATGTTTAAACAGACAAAAACTGAAACTGACCCCGTATATGGCTTTTGGGGGTTCTACTTCACGCTCATTTGAAGAAATCTTTTTAAAATTCGCCCTCCTCTCAATTATGAATTTTTTCTACGAAAATTTGCTTAAATATAGACTATTAAACCATAAACTATATAGTCGAAACTACTGCCGAAGCATCAGAAAGACGGTCTATTTGAAATGGATTTTCCGAAAATATTTTAGTAAAATGAGGGACAATGATGGTTGAAGCTGAATCTTAAGGCTTGGTAAAACACACTTACTACGACATATCTTCCACATAATCCATTTTTGTTTCAAATTCGTTATCTGAAAATTGCAATTTTGACGTTTCAAATCGCGACTTTAACGTTTTAAGAAGAAAAATGATAAAATTTTCAAACTATTTTTTCTGCTACTTCTTGACATTTTTGCGTCAACAAAACTTAACGGTTGTATGTAATATTCAATTGGTTTTGTTAGTCACACAAAATATTTTGTTCTTGTGCTTTCCTCTGATCACCAGTAGCACCCAAAATATTTTTCTTAAAATACCTATAAATTTTTTTCCTTTCAACTTAGAGATCTGAATTTCGGCATGTAGGATAAGTTTGATAGTAGAAACGTGTGCCAAATATGGTTATCACAGCTCTGTAATTTCGGAGATACAAAGGTTTTCCGAAAGGAAACCCCAAATTTTCTCGAAGAAACTGGTCTGATTTTCCTGGATAACGAACTTACCAAGCCACTTGCAAAGCGAAGTCAAATACCAAATTTGGCCCATTATTTTTTAAGTTATCGATACGATATATATATATAATATATATATATATATATATATATATATATATATATATATATATATATATATATATATATATATATATATATATATATATATATATATATATATATATATATATATATATATATATATATATATATATATATATATATATATATATATATATATATATAAACACAGATCTCCTCATTAGTGATCGCTAAAAACAAGCCCTCATGAAGCCAGACAAAATGTCTCATCTGTTTTAGTACTGAACAATTTTACCCAGTGAGATCAACAGCAGTAAATGAATTGAAGAGGTGTTTTCATATTAGTGAATTTTTATCTAAAAACAATCACTAATAGAGAGGTATCGATGGTGAGACTTTGCAAAAAAAATTTTCAAATGAGCGCGAACTAGGACCCTTAGAACCCATATCCGGGGTCAGTTTCAATTTTTATATATTTATATATATATATATATATATATATATATATATATATATATATATATATATATATATATATATATATATATATATATATATATATATATATATATATATATATGATATATGATGATGATAACTCAAAAAAATAATTAACCAACTTCAATGAAACTCGGCAAGTGCCTTTCTTTTATTATTGGCTTGGATGAGTTCGTTAGCCAGGAAAATCGGATAAGGTTTTCCGGGAAAATTTTGAGTTTTCTTAATAAAAAAATTTCCTCTGAAAATAACAAAGCTGTTTTAATGAAATTTACTGCATATGTTGCCTTGGAAGAGACCTTATCAAATACCAAAATTCAACTTTCTCAGTTTATAGAAAATTAAGTTATTCAAATTTTAATTATTTTTTTTTCGAAAAAAAGTTTTTCCCCAAAAATTACAAAGTTATTTTAATGAAATTTGGTGGATATCTTGGCCTAGGAAAGACCTTACTACGTACTAAAATTAAACTTTCTAAGTTTATAGAAAACTGAGTTATTCAAATTTGAAGCATTTAATAAAAATTCACTACCATGATGCAGCAGATTTTTTTATTTCTAGGAGAGATTTAAGATAAGATGAGCGTATTCTGGCGCAATTATATCCCAATCACACTTTTATTGCTGAAAGCATCTTACAAACTTAGCTACACACAAAATGTCTATATGCCTCCCTGACTTTTTTATCTTATCACTTACATTACCTTGCATAGTTTGGCTGCCATCATAAAGGAAGATTATCTACTTTTCTATAGTACTTTGATCTGGGTTATATTGACATTAAATTTTATGGTTCGTAAAAATGAGTATGTTGTTTGTAAGAGTATATATAAGTTACTTTGAATTTATTGACGTGTGTTGGTGAACTGGGTTGATCTGAAGGGCACCTACATTAGAATGTTGATCAGCCAATTGCACCGCGTTAAGGTAATCACCAATCACCTGCCGCTACTTTACTTACTGACGTCATTTTCACCTTGCAATACACAAACAGACGTATTAACAGTACAGATAATCTAGATTATGACAGGCTTGCGTTTGTGTAACAGTATTAATGACACCACGCAATATAATATGTTCGTAATGCTGTTGCATTTGTTGTGTAGACTTAGCTGCATTGATTAGTCATTGCTTGTTCCATTAGACAACTTTTATAAATGTTTAGACTATTTTAATGCAATGTTCATTTTAACAACTGGTACCAAGGTTTATAGGTTATACAGGTTGTCAGGTAACACCGAGAGGGGAGTGACGCTAGAAGAGGTTAATACGTCATGTGAAGTCTAAATGCCAAAAGTTTAAGTTTGGCTTTGGTGCTTTAAATAATATTGATTAGAAATTTAGGTAACTTTTAATATGTTTGCTAAAAGTTTTTCGAATACGATCAGTAACAGACATATTTTAATGTTTATTTTGTACGTATTAGCAGTTAAATCGAAACTATATATATATATATATATATATATATATATATATATATATATATATATATATATATATATATCTTAAAGACTGTATTTTATTTTTTAAGGTGTTTTGTTGTAATGTTGTAAACATAAGTGTACAGTGAATCAACCTTCGGAAGAATTGGACGTTATTTAATCAAGAATTAAATCGGTAGTTCATCGTATAGGTAAATATGTGTTTAAGTTCAGAAAATAAATTATACATACTTAAAAAAATAAGCCAATAAATAACCTAACCTAAATATCTTGTCAGATGCCCAGTGGAACAATGTGTAACGTATCAACGTGCAAAAATAATGCTAAAACGGCAAAGGAAAGTGGAGAGATACTTTCCATCTTTTCTTTTCCTAGGGCTAGGAAAATGAATACACAACCGACGCATTTAAAAAATCAGGTACAAAGTTTGTATTTGTTGGTTTTGATTCTTTATGTATTTTGTGTAAGAGTATGTAGTACCCATGATATAATGACATAGAAGAGATATGATATTGCGCATATGCCCCGCCCCCTCCTATGACGTCACGTGGTGAGTAACGTTACAGAAGTCCAACTACACACTTAAAACAAAGTCATTCGCAATCAAAAAGTTTCTATACGTCAGTTTAATGCTGTTGAAGCTACGCCTGTATTGTTTTTTTCAGATAATATAGATCGCAGCACTAAATTTAATCTTTTTCATTTTTATTACTTCCAACTGTATGCACTTAAATATTAGTAAAATACGTAATTTGTTAAGAGGTTGTGATGAAACGTTAAACCCCACTGCACGACAACATATTATTGTTGCATTGGACTCACCGCTTGACACCATGCGCGTGACAGGTCTAAAAATAGGTAGTTTGAATACCATATCTCTCGTTATTTATATCATGTGTAGTACCTACGTATTATTTGAAGTTTGAGGGTACCTATTATATGCCTACTTGTAATAAATTTATATTTTCAACTGTCTCTTCATTATATCTGTTGAACGGGTAAAAAAAAACACAATGAGAGTGTAAGGTCCAAGAGAATGATACATAAAAATAAAAAATATATTGTGGAAAGTTTAATTATCAGGAATCAAGAACCATCATTGAACATCACAGAACCAGCTAATGGAATTAAGCGTCAAGAGAAAACTTTGAGCATAGACTTGTCAGAACGACCACCACTTAGTAAAGAAACAGAGTATGATATCTTAAAGAGGAATTATGAAGAATTACAAATTAAAAACCTGTGTTTCAAGAAAAAATAGATTACTATGAAAATCACCAAAATTTACTGCAGCAACATATTTCTGATATAGAATAAGGACTAAAAGAAGCTGGCATTAATTTTGAAGATAGAGTGAAATAGCCTTTAAAGATCTTTTAACTTTTAATCAAATAGAAATTATATAATAGCACAATATAGTATTTTAATATCAAATGTAAGATGTATAAGTTTTTTTGCTTACAAAGTGATTGCAAACATTATAAAGCTACAATTTTATATTTATAGAAATAGATACCTACCTAAATATTATATACTAAAATTACTTACTTATTATGCTAACCCGGTGTACTATTTTACTATAAGTTTTTTGCTGAGAAATTGATTGTAAAAATTATAAACCTACGACCTTGTATGTGTACAAGTAAGTACCTACCTAACTATTATGTGCTAAAATTATTTACTTATTATATATAGTAGCCCAATGTATTATTATTTTACAATCCGTAACAAGATGTATGGTTTTTTGCTTTGAAATTGATTGTCAAAATTATAAACCTATTATTTTGTATGTATACAAATAAATACCTCCTTAAATATTATATACAAACATTATTTACTTATTGTGCTAACTCAGTGTACTATTTTACACCTCCAAAGATGTAGGAGTTTTGTGGTTGTAAATTGATCGCAAAAATTATACACCTACTATTTTGTGTACAAGTACATACCTACCTAAATATTATAAACTTAAAAAATTTACTTATTGTGAAAGTTGCATGTTATTAAATGAAGCTTATCAAGTAAAATAGAAAAACAATTAAGAAAAAGAAACCAAAAACCTAGATTGCAGTTCAGAAGAAGAAAATTATGTCCAGGCATTATGAATTTATAATTTCATAAAAATTATTTAATTTTTAATGCTTTTCAAGATAAACCAATTAACTGAATCCATTACTTTGAAATCGAATAATATCCTAAAACTTCAATGCTTTCTATTACTGTGTGAACAAAATATGAATTTCAACTTATTATTAAATGCTTAATCTTGTTACAAGTTAAAAAAGAACATAACTTTGTAAATACAGACATATAAATGCCGGCTGGTTTCTATATTCAATGCACCATTAATCCATTAGATTTAACTTCGGACTTCATGTGACGTATTCCCGCGCCACTTTCTGATTGGTCGAAAGTTACCAGACAACCTATATAAACCTTGAACTGGTACTATTGTTCCATGCTGCTACAGGTTATAACCTAAATATGGGAAATAATTAAGTGGCGAATGTATTAAAACGATGTCTCATTAGATTTAAATAGAGTTTAACACCGAAGAAGTTTATAGGGTAAACTGTACGGTCATTGACCACCTAGTGATGCGTACATACGCAGTTTTTTGTCATTTTTAGAATACTGGTGCAGGTCTAGTGGAATTTTATCCCATAAACTTGTAGTGGCTACACTTTATTATGGATATTCTGAAATTCCCGCTCAAAGCACATAACCTTAAAAAGTTACATCCTGTTGTGTCAGCTGTGTCTGTCATTCGAGAGATTGTAGACGGAAATATTAAGAATTGGAAAATCCGTGTGTTGTTCAAGGAAAATTAATTTGCAATGTGTGACTATTTTTGATTTATTTCCTAGTTTAATACATTAAACAACATTTAGTTCATGCATTTTTATGTCAGGGACCTCATTTTTTTATGCACATCTTACATAATTCCCCATGCGAGTCACTGACATAGGATTTGTTCTCGTTATTAGTGATTGGCCATATGGAAAATCACGGAAACTATATATTTTTTATAAATATCAGTTAGAATTCCTTATCAGGTGAATTTTCATTTACTATTTAATAGAATCTACAAACAACACGATAACTATGATTTAAAACATTGATTGGTCATATGCCAATCACTATGACAGTGTGTCCAATAATTTAATTTTTCCTTATGCAGATGCTCAAGGTGCAAGAAGGTGCAAAATATGGGAAAATATATACAGAAGAATGTATATCGGCCGATTAGAAATCCATAAATGTCTCAAAGGAAAGCAGCTAAAACATTTGACGGACCGCAACAGAACCAATCTGGGTCCAGATCCTATCCTCACCGGTGACGAAGAACGTATTTTGGAAGAGTGGGTGTTATGAAAAAGATTTTTCTGTTACAAAACTGGCTATTTAAGTATCTGTCAAGGAATTCTTAGATTCAAATTTTCAAAATAACCCATTGCGTGATAATTTTTGCATTTTTGAAACCCAGCTCTAACTTACCGAAGACCAAAAGAGGTTACTGGCGCCAGTTTTATGGTCTCAGAGGCACATATTCGCAAATGGTTTGGTTCAGTTGAAGAACACTTGGGAGGAAAACGTTTAGAACATACATTACAAGATCCTACACGAGTATTCAACGGGTACGAAACGTACTTCTTGTAGCCTGTAAATGGCCTAGGTGTACTAGAAATGTCTACGAGGTGGGTTTTGCCCAGAGAAAAGTTAATACAACAGTTATGTTCACTTTTTCTGCTCCTAGTCAGGTGACCGATCCAATCGTCATTTTTCCTATAAAACACTTTCGTCCAATATTACAAATTCAATGCCGGTTTCTTGGGGACTTGGACATAGCGATAATGACTGGATGAAAATATAATTATTCTATAAATATGTACATTGGCAACGTAAGATATCCGTGCTTGAAAAATAGTGGCGTGGAATTTTCTATTATCCTCTTCGTTGATGGACATTCTACACATCGGACATTGAAATTGGGTCAACTTTGCACAAAATTAAGAATTCTCATAGCACTTTGTCCGAACGCCACTCAAATAATACAGCTTGTAAGCCTCTCCAAACCAGCTGGAAAGGGGATTTTGGAGTTTACAAGGCAAAACACGAAACCAACACCGACGAAAGAAAAATTTTCTTCAGTATTAAAAACTGTTGTCGACCCATATGCAAAGGCAGAAACAATAAGGAATGGATTTAGAGAAAGTGGATTTTTCCATGGGATCCTCTGCAATCGATTATACAAAATGCGTTGGCTTGGGAAAACATATCAGCATAAACCACGGTCAAAATTAACTGTAAGAGGATGAACTACAAATTTCATATAACCAGTTCGAGAATATTGTTGGGCATGAAAGGATTACAATATTTGATCAAATTAAGAGCTTTGGTGAAGCCAATGATAAGTTTACTTTACTATTCAAGCTCTCTGAAAGATTAAAATAAACATGATAGGAATTCAAGTGTGAACGACTCAAATGTTGATAAAGCAAAGAACGAAACAGCAACTCAACCAGTAAATATTGGAAATATGGAAATTGTTTTTGTCGATTAAATAAAAGCATGTGTCCATCCGCAAAACCATTTTTATGACTTGACAAATGAGCGTTGTGTGCCAGACGCGATACCAGGCAAAAACATCATGGATAGGTTCAGTGAGAAGGAAAAAGAAATGATTGTTGATGGCGGAGCAGAATTCTCCTATGAACATAAGTGCGTAGTAGACAATCAAGAAATATAAAACAAAAGTAAGAGAGAATAGAAATGTACAGGACAATAATTCAGTGAACATGTTCGCAGATAGTTTGGTTGCTCAAAAAAATCAAAATGATGAGAATACAGATTTGTGGAATTCCAGTCTGCGTGACTACATAATTTGGCCCAAAACCCCAGAAAGAATAGGAAAGGAGAATACTGAAAGGTTTCCCTCTGTCCTAACAAGCACTCGGTGGAAGCATGTTCAAAAATAAAAAGTCGAATCCAAGAAGCACGAACAAAAAAAGAAAGAAAGCCAAAAACGTAAAAAGGTGGGTTAAAAAATATGAAAATGCGAAATAGTAACTGGAGAAGACAGCCACTAGTAAGCGAAAAAATCATCAGTTATGCAAAAACTTGCAGAAAGGATATAAGAAAGTGAGACTAAGAAAAGGAAGACTTGTATTATGGGAAAAGTAAAAAACGAAGCGACAATGTGTAACAAGGTATTATTAGAGCCCCCAAATACTGCTAGTCAGCGGCATATTTGCTACCGTGACTTGTCTACCACACAACTGCCTACTGCAAGCAGTATCCATGTGAATATTCTATCATGTACCAAAATAACAGCGACAAACCACGTTAGAAGATTATTCAGTAGCGATATGAGTACCGAGCCTGAAAAGAATCATAGGAATAACTGGCCTTTTCGAAATATCAAAACTGCTGTTGGCAGACTTTGCTTCATTTGCACCAAGAATATCATCACGCTAGTGAGGGGTATTAAATGATATGGTTGACGAAGGACATACTGTTAAATGTGCATTGTCAAAATGCCAACAGCATAAACTGATAATACAGATATTTTCTATTGTAAAAGATGTACTAAACCAAATATCCCATGAAATTCTTACAGCTTAGTACTCAATATTAGTTTTTGTGCATTTCCTGCTTATTTTAATGCTTAGATATCCCCAATTACCACAAATAAATAACTACAGACAACCCCAGTGTGTGCATATTATTTCATTCTTACAAGGCATACCAATGGCTGGCACCCGAAAGCCCAATAACTATAACGTTGTGACCAATCACTATGAGTCTCATTGGGAATGAAAGAATTATCTTAGGTTTCAAAGAACCACATTCATGGTTAACTTTTATAAGTAAGATATATTTAAGAGTGCATTAAACACCAGTTGATATTTGTCGTCTATATTTAAACTCTAAAACTAGTAGACTACAGACAAACACTTACGTGCCCAATGACTGTATGCCTTATCCTATGTTTCGGAATAACTAGAGGCGGTCGTAAAAGGTTCTTACGCAAGTCAAGAGTTTTTTCCTGCATCAAGTACCACCATTTTTGTTATAAATAATTTAAGATACGATGTCGATTATATCTTGCAATCTACAAACATTTAAATTAACAGAAAGCCCTGTTAGATGTGGCATACTATAGTAAACAAAAAGGTTGTAGATCAACATGAAAAAACAAAGTATATGTTAGTTACTAAATACCAAATCGATTCCCGGCTCCATTTACAGACTGAAATTGACGTGATACAGAGGATCGCTTAAGAGATGAAATATATAAGATATAACTCAAAAAACCACTGCCTGTGGTTTTTGATGGCGATGTATCGTCAGGTTATGCCAGTGAAGCTACTTGAAATATGTACCTGGAGGCCATTCGTTCCTAGATGACAAGTACAAATTTGGCTGTTAGACCTCAGATATCATACAGCAATGAGAAGAGCAAGAGCGCAACTACTTGAATATAGAGACTAGTCTAACTTTATTAAAAACTCTGGACGCAGCAAGTGCGTTATGATAGTGAATTTTCATAAAAATGTTTTTAATAACAAATATGTGTGTTTTTAAGAAAGCAGGCATCAAATTTGGTTACCAGTATAACCTATATAGTAAAAACAATGTGCCATGTTTCATCAAAATAACTTTATTGTGTGAAAATGTACAAAAATTTCCAAAAGTAAACTTAAAGTGTTCCCGAAAAAACACGTTTCTTGGTCAACCTTATAGGTTAATAGCAAATTGAGCTGTTCAAATATGAAACATTTGATCAAAATTAGCTACCATAACGCACTTGCTGCGTCCAGAATTTCTTTTCTTACAAACATGCATTATATTTCGATGGAAAATGCAATAGCATAAGGCGTGTTTGATAAAAAAAAAGGAAATTTGTATCACCAACGACTTATGGGCCACCCTGTGATTGTAGAAATATTATTTTAAGATGTAGCTCAAGACACCCTATAATTAATATATACAAAAATTTTTCATATCTTATATAATAACGGATATATTGATCTTTATTGATTTTTTACGAAAATTCGACAAAAATTATATATCATTAAACGATAAACTCTATAGCTAATAAGGCTACTGCCAAGCATCAGAGTAAGGATCTATTTGAAATGAATTTTCTGGAAACATTTTAGTAAAATGAAGGACAATGACGGTTGAAACTAAGACTTCAGGGTTTGTAAAACATTCTTCTCGAGACATTTTATTTCTATAGCCCGTATTAGATTGAAATTATTTGCCTAAATGTTGCCAATTTTGACATTTTAAATCGCCACTTGACGTTTTGAGGAAAACCCCAATTTATTTTTCTTTAAATGCCTATAACTTTTTTGCCTTTTGACCTATATAGCTAAATTTTGGTAGATGACTTACCTATAAGGATGTAGACCTGCGTACCAAATTTGGTTGCCCTTACTTTGTTAATTCCGGAGATATAAATTTTTTTCGAAAGAAAACACAAAATTTTCCGGGAAAACCTGGGCAGATTTTTCTGGCTAACAAACTTATCTAAGCCATTTGCAAAAGGATTTTTTTCACCAAATTTAATCAAAATCGGCCCATTATTTTTTGAGTTATCGGTGTGATACATATATATATATATATATATATATATATATATATATATATATATATATATATATATATATATATATATATATATATATATATATATATATATATATATATATATATATATATATATATATATATATATATATATATATATATATATATATATATATATATATATATATATATATATATATATATATATATATATATATATATATATATATATATATATATATATATATATAAACATATAAAAATTGAAACTGACCCCGGATATGTTTTCTGGGGGGCCTAATTAGCGCTCATTTGAAGAAATTTTTTCAAAATACAAAAGTCGGGATCTCCTCATTAGTGAATTTTTTTTAAGAAAATTCACTAATAAACACAATTTATTTGTTTGCGTGCCTCCAAGTTTGAAGGCTTAAGTTCTAGGAAAATGTAATTTCATTATCAAAAATAACACATCAAATAGTGTTATTAATATATGTTTATGTGCAATGAATACTAATGAAATTGCCTCTCGATTGGATAATATACTTCAAAGCAAGTTGTATTACTTTTGTGTGATGTATTGCAAGGCCGCGAGTGAAAAATTGGAGCAACACGACAACTAATTTATTGTTAATAGGTACAGGTTGTTAAAATTACCTATATATACAGTCACACCTCCTCAATAAAGAGAAATGGTTGCTGTAAATCAAGTTTTGGCCTAATTATTTTTAAAACTTATAGATATTCAAAGATATTCTGAAATAACTTAGTGTGTCTAATTGTCTCGAATATAATTTATTATTATTTTTGATTGGCTCGGCTGAACAATATTAATGTCTATGTTATGATAAAAGACTGAGGTGAGGCACCGTGACTGGAAATTGAAGCAAAAAGCAGAATCACCCAAAAAACCACAAAAATAACAACAGGGAGTTATGCGCTAGTTACACATTTCAACAACGAAGTTGTATTCATCAGTAGATCTGCTTTTTGTTTCTATGTTATAATGTTAATAATCTATTTTTCAGTTCAAAGAAACCACTATAAACTTTATTTTTTTATGGCTCACAAGAAAAGTACTCCATGTATTAGAAAGCATTTCTTATGACGAATTCAACGATGTTAAAAAGATCATGTTAATTAATTTTAACCGTGGCGACCGAAAAAAAGACGTCCGCCAATTTTGACAAAATCAATGTTATTGGCGTATCCGCATTCTTTTGTCAGGTTTTCCAAAGTCGATCATGTTTTACAATAGAAAAAGTAGTGTTACAAATGACGAAGAGTTGTGATATATTTCATACTCAAGGAATTGTGCAGAAACCGAAGAAATATATTTGGACAAATTTTTCTTAGGCATTTCGCCGTGTTCAAAAAAACCGTCTACTACTAAAATTAGAACATTATGGTATTCGCGGCCCTGTGCTGAGTTGTATCAAAAGCTTTCTTTCTGATCGCTACTATTTCGTAAGAGTTGCACAAACAATATCTTCGTCTAGCCCTGTTCATGGTGGAGTACCACAGTGCGTGGTCCTATTTTATTTGTAATATTAACTTTGGACTTTCCCGCCTGTTGAAATGCGAGTGCCCCTCCACGCGGATGATTTGAAATTATTTTAGGATCGTTTAGCTCACTATAGTGATATTCAGCATGATCTATCCATTGTTGCGAATTTGTCTACTAACTGGCTATTGCCTTCAAAATTGACAAATGTTCTGTTTTCGGTTCCAATGATCCCAAATGTTCATGTCATATTATGCAGCAATTTATAAATCCAGTGGATAATCATAAGGATTTGGAGCTTATTATTTCGTCCAATTTGTCATAGTCTGCCCATATATCGTACGTAACATCTAAAGCCAATAAGCTATTTTACTTGATGCATAATGCTATTAAAGTAAATAATTATTTTTTTCTGAAAACCTTTTGTAACTTTAATGAAATTTATAACACAATTTTTTTAAGGCACTTGCAGTATTTACATATTATATCTTAGACCAGAATTTAATTTTCTAGCTCCATATAAAATATATTTTTTTTTCAAATAATCGCTAACTGGGATTCTAAAACCGATCTCCAAGGTCCATTTAAATTTAGAGAATTAGTTTTAATAATATATCTTACTAATAGTGTACAATTCTTATGCAAATTCACTACTATAACGCACTTTCTGCGTCCAGAAATTTTTTATTTATATTATACACTCCCATGCTAAAATTCACGGCGTTTGAAACTTTGTCCTAGTATTAGAAAATAAATGGTCCAAGGCTGACATTACACAATTCTTAGTTGATTGTACAGCTCTATCTATTATATTTTGTGTAAACTAGAGGTGCGACAACATACTACCTGGTCCTGCACCGAGAGGGCGTCCCTGTCGTATCTCACAACACTGTCCAGGCTGACAACCTGCGACAATTTCCATTGTTTAGTTTTTCATCTACGACTTATTTTAATAGCATATCAATAGATATAACGTCATTTGTCTTTGTCCAGCATTATAGATATTGCATTACAGAATCTGAAGGGATGTTGAGGATTATTTTATTATTAATTTCGAATAACTTTATTTTACTTTGATCAAACGACTTGAAAATTGGTACACAACCACGTCTCTCTATGTTCTTTGACGTTATAAATATTGGTTTCAATCACTTAGACAATTAGAGAGATATTGCGTTTTAAAAAATATTTTTTAATTTTTTACTAAGATAAATTGGCTGTTAAGATTTGATAAACGAACTCATTCAAGCCATTAGCAAAATAAGGGTAATTCCCAAATTTGGTCCAAATCGGTGAAGTATTTTTGGAGTTATCGGTCGGATACATACATACATATATATATATATATATATATATATATATATATATATATATATATATATATATATATATATATATATATATATATATATATATATATATAAACATTTTAACTGACCATGGAAAGAGGTTCCAGAGGCCCTAATTCGTGCTCATTTGAAGAAATTTTTCGAAAGTCTCACCATCGATACCTCTCTATTAGTGAATTTTCTTAATGAAAATTCACTAAAAAGATTAAAATCTTATAGAGCACAAAAAGTAACAGAAGTGCATTTTGCTTTATATACGTTTTCAAATAACTGCAGAAAGAGAATAAAACCAAATAGCGTTTCTTTTTCGACTATCTTGTGGAGTCTTATTGGTTTCGCGACAGCATAATATTGAACCCTCGATTGCGCACAATTTTTATAACTTTTACGGTTATTGAGATACCCATACTGTTCATTCTTATCGGGAGCATTTTACATATACCATCCTTGTCTGATAAAACTCGTAATATGGAAATAAATACATGCATTAGATAATTTCCCGTACACATGTTCTGTTATCAAACTAAGCTTAATCGAATGCCAGCCATGCAAGGGCGTAGATAAGGGAGGGGTAATGGGGGTAATTACCCCCCCCCCAAGACCGAGGGAGAAAAATAACTAGGTCGGAAATTTTTTGTTAAAAAAATGTGAAAATCTCGTTTTAAGTAAAACTCTTGAAAATTTTTTGTGAATATGCTTCTCGGACCTGCATTTTAGCAAATGTTTTAAACTTTTAAAAGGAAATATGCTGAGAAATCAGTTTGTTGTCTTATAGATCTGCTATAAGAAAGAAATATGAGCGCAGATAGATACTCCACGAGATTGTATGAAGAAATTGACAAACTGCGCAATGAGTTAAATATTTCCATAAGGTTTCCTCTTATAAACACTATAGTCAGAGACGTCTTACTGAGGTTTCAACCATACTAAAGTTCAAAGGGAAACCCCACCAAGAGATACTGGCATTTTCGTTTCTCTATTAAAGAACATCATGGAAGAACTCAAGTTTCCCTTTAATTCTAAAACATTTTTTGCTTGAAAATAAAAATACCATTCCTGCAGTTATAATACAAAAAATGACGACAACATTTCATCATCAGAAGAAAATGGATCAAAATATTTGCTGGAATAGGAAAATAATAATAAGAGTCCAGATATTTTACGAGTAACGTTGGATTCGTATTTAGGTACAGATGAATTTTTGTGTTAGAAAACAGTTCTCCAGGTGCTTGTTGACGTTGTTGAAACTCTCAAATTATCTGATATAGAAGTATTTTGTGATATAGGTATATATCGCACTGAGATTTTTTGCAGTTTTGCCTGCCAGTGTGGAATCTACAGAAAAGTGTTTTTCCACGTTAAGAACGTTTAAAATTTGATTTAGCTTAACAATATGACAATATAGGTTAGATGGACTAACCTTCATGCATGAGGATCAGAGCATTCCTACAAATGACGAAAAGGTTTTGGAGCGATTTGCGAAACAAACAAAAAACAGAACCTTTCATACGAAAAATTCACGCGATGACTAAAAAACAAAGGTCCGATTTTGATGAAATTTGGCAGGTAACTTCTTTTTGTAAGTGGGTTGGATAAGTTCGTTATCCAGAAACATTGGATCAGGTTTTCCGAGAAAATTTTGGGTTTTCTTTCGAACATTTTTATTTATTTCCGAAAATACCAGACTCGTGTGAACCAAATTTGTAATGTAGGCTTATGTTATAAAAATTAAATTATATACAAAACAGATCTATATGTTACAAGGAAAAAAAGTTAAAAGCATTTAATAACATTGTTTGGTGCAGATCATTTCCATGAAAATTCACTACCATAACACACTTGCTGCGTCCAGACTTTTGTTTTCTAATGTGGGAACTATATTTTTTTTGGCAATTTTTTTTTTCACTTATTTTAATTCAATATATTTTTTAGCCATTGTATTTGCAATTTTGTTTACCTTTGTATTTTTAGAATACCCTCCCCAAGAAAAACATATCTACGCCCTTGCAGCCATGTCCCTGTATTATTACAGTAATCAGATTATGTTTCAACAACAAAATGCATTTTACTACAAAAGGATCTCGTACGTTTTTACTTATTTCAACGCGACTGCTTTTTCCTAACAACAATTCCCATAACATGGCTGGTAATTCAAACAATGTAAGATTAAATGTCCGTGTAGCACATGACCAGTTAGAAAAAGAATTTCAATCTGAATCGTTAAGATCTTTACAAGTAACATCGGTATAAATATCCAGCTGTCAATTACCGAATTCTCGCTTCTGAACAAAACCTTAATTGTTTGCTTTCAGCTGGTCATGTCAGCTTTGTTTTGTTGAGAAGAGAGTCATGATTGTTCAGCAGAGGCTAGAGAAGCACTCTGAATATCAAGATAAACAAGTGCGCGTGACTTCTGATTTGTTAAATGTTTGAGTTACTGTTCTGTGTGACCGTTGAAAGCACTGTCTTCTCTTGCTTTAATAACGCAATTAAATCACAGAACGATTAAATAGATGTTAAAGAAATAATACTTCAGTTCGTTGTCTAATACCACACATACAAAAATTACGTAGAGGTAACATAATTTCTTAGTTCAGAAGGCATAGTGCATTATGGTAGCGAATTTTCATTAAAATGTTTTTTTGGACTATTAGTTAACAAATAATAGAAGTTCAAAAAAATTCGGGGCGCAGCAGGTGCGTTATGGTAGCGAAATTTTATTAGAAGTTTCATATTTGAATAACTTAATTTACTATAAACCTATAAAGCTGAGTGTCAGTATATGGTAAGGTCTTTACCGGTGCAACATACCTATAAAATTTTATCAAATTACGGTATACGCAAAGAGGTTGTAAGGGATAGAGGTAACAAAGGTGCAGTTTTGCAATACAAGAAGCCTGTACACTTTTCCTAACTGGGCGGAGTTCGGTGACTTGAGTGGGAGAAACGTCAGGGACGTATTTAGGAATTTTTAGTTTGGTTAGAAATAAAACTGAAATTATTCAATCATTGAAATGTAATGCTTATTCATGAATTTCTTAAGCTTTTGTATAAATAGGTAACCTAAAAAGGTTCGGAACGCAGCAAGTGCGTTATGATAGTGAATTTTCATAACAATATTAAATAATATATTTATATAAGCTGTAAGATTTAGCCTTATATTAAAGGTTATGAAAATTAATTTATTTAATTAGGAACAGTAAAACAAGGTAAAGAAGGACAAGCAAAAACATGATCTATGACATATATTTATAGAGTAATTTGGATACAAAACTCAAACAAAGCAATTGATAAACAGGAAATATACTCTAGAAAAATACACTAGAAAGCTGGAAAAAAAAATCCTTTGGTTGATGCATTGAGGGTGATTGTATGCATGCAGGAGAAGAACCCCAGGAGGAAGAGGGTTTCTGCTCCTCACCCAAAAATTCGGGGGGTTCTCCTTCCCCTTGTGCATGCATACAACTACCTTCAAAGCATAAAGCACAAGAAAAATTTCTTGTGAGCAACCCCCAAGAAGGTTGCTGGACCTGGGCGAATATGGGGTAGACAGGGTTTAAAGGAGGTATTGCTGTAAAATGTGAAAAACGCATGTTTTCAAAGTCCCTTAATTTTCTTGGGGGTTGTTTGCCAGAAAATTTGCCTTGTGGCCGAGGAAGGTTTTAAGCATGTTGCTGGAAAAAAATATCTAAAACCCTCATGCAGTCAACTGCATATTTACCGAAATTACATTCTACTTCGTCGCCTATAATGTCTTTTTCAGATAATGTAGAATACAGAGCTAAATTAAATAGGTTCACTTGCATTTTCATTTATTTTTTTATTACATTTATAAGCACAATATGCGTATAATTAAGGGAACCCTTAATTAACATTGCAGCAACACAAACTTGAAAAGTGGAGAAATTATTTACAGTATGTTAACAGTTATAAACTTGATTTCATCATGTTACAGTAGTATTCTGATAATAAAAAATTACATCTAACTGTATGCACACAACAGCTGGTGTGTTACGAGATGTGATGAAACGCCAAACTGACTGTACCACAGCATTAGCATAATATTATTATGCTGCCACATTATCATATCTCTCTAGTTATGGTATCATGTCAAAAACCTACACTAGAGGCTAAATTTCCAATTTCTTCTTTGTTTATGGTGTCTGTTTCTACTGTCCTAAATTTCCAATTTGATATTGTCAATAAATAACACTACCACACAATGACAAATGACAGCTGAGCTTCAGCACAGACGCAGTCTAACAAAGTTGTCGGATAGAGTAAATTATGATCGGAGGGATACCTAAGTTAAAAATCATGAGAAATGGGTAATTCGAAATTTGCAGGTATTAAATACAGTATTTTTTAACTGACTGATAAAATTAAATTTTATAAAATGTTTTCTTTATTATCAGAAGTTGTAAAAATTTCATATGTTTATACATGAAAGGTTTAACTACATGAAATTCCTGAAGATCGGGCAACCCCGGTCAGCAACATCTTGACATCTGGCAATGGTTGTGACTTCCATTATTTAGATTTTATCTACAATTTATTTAAATAGCATAACAGTACAGGTAGCTGTATTGCTCTGCCTTTGTCCAACATTGTAGATATTGCATTACAGAATTTGAAGTGATGTCGAGGATTATTTTATTATTAATTTCGAATAACTTCATTTTTCTTTGATCAAAAGACTTGAAAATTGGTACACAACCACATCTCTGTATGTTCTTTTAAGTTGTAAATTTTCGTTCCAATCACTTAAACAATTTGAAAGCTATTGTGTTTACAAAAATATATTTAATTTTTTGTTAGGAAAAACTATGTGTTAAGATCTGATGAACGAACTCATCCAAGCCATTAGCAAAATAAGCGTAATTCCAAAATTTTCTCCAAATTAGTCAAATATTTTTTGGGTTATTGGTTGGATAAATTGTTGGATGAATATATTGGATAAAGTTTTATATTCAAAAGGTTAGATAAATAATAATAGTTTTTATTTCAACAACAGAAGAAAATACAACATAAAGTACATTGTACTGTTTACAAATTAATGTTAACATTCCTTGTCTTTTTTAAAGAAATAGAGATTAATTTCATTGATTGCTGTTGCCCTTACTTCGTGAAACTGGTCCATACTTCATACAGACTTGGAGACTATTTCTCTGGTTTCACTGTTGGTTTTCGTTTTTGTAGGTGAAGGACGTAGCCAGCGCGTAAGCTAACTGGAGCAAGTGGCCCTTCTGAATTCTAGATGTTCTTCAACGTCTCTGTTACTGGTTTTGCTGCTTGATAGTATCCTCAGACAGAAAAAATTTGAATTAATACGAAATCATGACAATTACAAATAAAGATCTGTTGCTATTTTATGATGTTATAATCAAAAAAATCTTTAAAAGTGAAAATAAAATAAAACAAATATGACGGATGACGCCTTTAAAATGTCTACGTGATGTATATCAATATTTAACATAAAGATAGAAGAAACCTATAACAGTAATAACTATAATAACAATTACAACAATAAAATAACTAAACAAACACATTAATAAAGCAGACTATACAATGAAAATATCGACACACATCATGTCTTATAACAACTTTTTGGAAAAAATAGTTAGATTTATGTTGTCTGATTTATTTAATTAGGAAGAAGAATATCTCAGAAATCCTAAATATTGTCGTGTATATGCTTTTTTACTTCTAAAGCTTAAAACAAGTCTAGTTTACACTTGTCATGACAAAAATGTTGTGGTTTTATGCCGTTATTTACTGTGGGTCTATGTTGGGTATCAATAATATGTTTTGCAAATGTAGATTTGTCAGCATGGTTATTTCTAAATGCAAAAATATGTTCTTTGTATCGGGTGTTAAAATTTCTAGAAGTTTGATCGATGTAGATTGCGTTACGTGTGCATTTCACAAATTTTGAATACCTATACAAATACAGAAGTAGCTTTTAAATCTTATAACATGACGCTTGATTTATTAGATTATTTCAAATAATTGATTGGAAGTATTATCACAGATGATGGTAAGTGTAGGAAAGGTCTGAAGAGGATCGCGATGGCAAAACAAGCATTCAATAACCAAAGTACTGTTCTCACTAATAAACATTTTAACCTGTACATGAGGAACAAATGCAAGTCGTACGTGTATGGAGTATGGTAATGTATGGGGCGGAAACTTGGGCTGTAGTTAAGCAGGATATGAAGAGAATATAAGCTTTTGAAATGTAGACAAGAAAATTGTCAAAGACAGTGCAGGTTGATAGAAAGACGCTTCAAAGTGTGCTAGGAGAGGTGAAAGAATAAAGAGGCTTGCTCAAAGAAATCGAGAGGAAGCTAAAATTTATTGGCCATATTATAAGACATAATAACTTCCCGATAACATTATTTGAAGGACATACGAGTACTTGAAATGTACACTGAATTATTGGCCCTTAAATAAGAGAAGTTTGTTATAAACAGCCCTTAAACTTCTACTTTTATCAAATAGATTTTTGTTATAATGATGTATTCTAATAGAAACATACATAGATGATATTAGTTTAATTAGATGGCCATAATGGCAAGTCAAAAGATTTTGTTCTCGAAAGTGAACTTCAAAGTTTTTTAAATATGCTGTTTTGGTTTATTATAGTTTTTAATATTCGCATGTTTATTTCCTTTACATTTATAATCACCGCAGATTCATTTAAGTATGTTTGAAGAACTTTTTCTGCAATAGTGCAAATAGATATTACATCGTCAGATGGGTATGTGAGGAGTTGACCTTTGTCTTTCTGATCTATAAACGATGTTAATAACGCAGACCTCTCCCCAACAAGTTCACCCGCGCATTCTTCGCATCTCAGAGCTTTTGTTATATTCCTTACTACATAGCCAGATATATATGTCACGACTTCTTTCTTAAACTCTGATATATTCATATCTAATATTTGAAGAACTGTGTCGTCGTCAAAATTATCTATTTGACTCATGTCTTCATCTGGTTCTTCAGATATTCGTTCTCGCCCACAAGTTTTATTTATTACCTCAATGGGTGACAGAATAGGAATTGCTTCTAAAGGGATACAATTTCCTTTAAATGAATCTTTTAATTCAAGATGCACCATCATCCTTTTATATGCACTTTTAAATTGCTTTGCTGATGGGTTATTGTTATAGCCTCCCATGGATCTAATTTGCCCAAAAAAAAGCTCAATATGATCCTGACTGATTTTGTAAGTGGGAAAATACAGCAAAAAATTATTGTCGGCAATTAAAGTTTTATAAACAAATTGCAAACTTTGTATGCAAAATAAAAAGCCAATTATACCCATTTTTCTACCACTCTCACACAGAAGCGGTCCATCAATTATCCTAAGTGACGTTAAATATTGTGATAGCTCTCTTAAAAATACATTAATGTTTTCAAAATTTTCTGCGTTTATTGCTTTTTTAAAATCTGAATTGTTTAAATTTCTAGAATTAAGAATGTCAAATAAATTGTTTATAAGTCGGATAAATTTCACAGTTCCCTCACATTCTTTGAACTCCTCAAGATGTATAATGTATAATGTATAATGTATAATGTATAATGTATAATGTATAATGTATAATGTATAATGTATAATGTATAATGTATAATGTATAATGTATAATGTATAATGTATAATGTATAATGTATAATGTATAATGTATAATGTATAATGTATAATGTATAATGTATAATGTATAATGTATAATGTATAATGTATAATGTATAATGTATAATGTATAATGTATAATGTATAATGTATAATGTATAATGTATAATGTATAATGTATAATGTATAATGTATAATGTATAATGTATAATGTATAATGTATAATGTATAATGTATAATGTATAATGTATAATGTATATATTAAGAATGAAACAGGCCAATGTCACCTGAATGACACAGGGATGTTCATGTACGTCAAAAAATTAACAATAAGAACGACAATGGCACACACAATAAGCATAACAATTAAGGAAAATTTTTCCTTAAATAATACAAAATAAAGATACTTATAAAACACACTTATAACGTTTATAACGTTCAAAAGATAAGAGCTGCAGAATCCAGATCCAATTCCAATATTGTTTTTTAGAGTCACCAGGTGCACTAGGTTTATAGTTTATACTATGGCAACTACACTACAAACAAAGTGTTCATATTATAAGAATTTAAAAACAGAAGATAGTTAATGGTAGTTTATGTAAAACTTCATTGCAATATTCCAAAGATTGTGCCACTGAGTGGCTAAAAAGTTGTGTGGCTAATTTAACCTTCATTTTTTGGTTTGTATAAAATATATGCGATTTTCTTAATTTATTTGCCAAATGAACGCCCTCCTGATCCTGTAACTCATTTAATTTTACTAAATAATCCCACTTTATATTTTCCCCATTCTCATCAATTATTAATTTTTTATCGCCTAATGTGTTTCTTATCAGTTTGATCATATGACATGGATCAAAAAAGACTGCAATTTTCCTACCTGAACTAGGATCAACAAACGTAGAGTTAATGTTCCTCCAATTCAAATCGCAGCCAAGTTCTTTTGCTAACGTTAGGTTATTTGTTGCCCCATCAAAAGTTATTGAGACCACGTATATGCCCGACTCATTTAGTAGCGTTAAACACTGTAATACCATTTTGTTTTTGTGTACCCCTTAAAGAGTCGATTAAAAAATATCCAAGAGGAAGCTTCCATGATTGATTAATGCTAACAAGCATAAAAACAAGAGCTTCTTTGGCTACAGGGTTACAATCGGTCTCAAGATTTATACCAAAATCTACAAACCCATAATATTTTACCCCATCCCATTCTATATGTTGGCGAATTGCCATCTCATCTATGACTAAAGAACATATAAGTTTTCCATTTGTGCTTTCTGATTTTGACTTTAATAAGTTGAACACCTCTGACGTAAAACCAGCTTCCCCATTAACGCTTTGATACCATCTAGATATAGTTTTTGGATGAGGAAGAGCCGAGTTAAATGTGTTTCTGACAAAACTGTAAGCTTTGGGAGAGTAATAATGCAGCGTAGCAGAAAAAGCTTTAAGTTGATTTTCATACTTATGTTTACGACCTAATTGTCTTTGTAAAAATTCTTCATTAGGTTCTATTTGCATTAATGTTTCTAATGTTTCGTCGGTTACTTTACCTTTTAGTTGTTTGATTATATTCGCAAGGGTTGCTGTTCTCTTCTTATAATGATGAACACTACTGCTGAGCCGTTTAATTTTTTTTCATGCATCGAATAACTGCTTCTTCAGTTTACGTTTGCGCGGTGTAACAACCTATAAAAAATGTTCAATGATAAACCATTTATTTTCTCAAGTAAAATGAATATATAAACAAAATTTCCAACAACACATTTTGGTTAATAGTGGTTGAGATAAATTGCAAACAGTTGTTTCTAACTTATTTAATCATGGACTATACAAACTTAAACACCATATAAAATGTGATGGAATAACATATTAGGTTTTTTAAAATTATACTGATTTCATAAACGGCAAAAACTGAATTTAACTCACCATGTCCTTCAAAGTGGGTGGCATTGAAGGTGTTTTCATTTCAGCAAATCCTAAACTACTAAACGATCTTTGCGGTACCTCTACAACAGTTTTCTCTTCATAAAAACCAGCACTTGTTGATGGTCGAGAATAATCCATTACAGGTACATTGCTACCAGACCAAGTACTAGTTGACGGGGCAGCTGCAAATGGCACATTGATAGCAGTTATATCAGTCATTGGCTGCTCGCCAAAAACGACTTGTGTTGATGGCTTGTTTGTTACCTGCATAAATAAATTTGAAACGAATACCATTAATGTAAATTTGCAGGGCTAATTAAATTACGATAAATATCATAACAATATATTACGTGAATGTAACTAGTAGCATAGTTACTAGAGATGAGCGATATATAGCTACCGGTGATTTAATCGCTTCTATTAAAAGATCGCTGTTAGCAGCTGTTATTAAAACACAAAACAACAGCGATTGTGAAAACCGAGATTTACACAAATCATTAGAGTAATTATTTCTATGAAATTCATCTTATACTAAAAACTCCATGACAAACAGCAATTGCTGTATTCATAATACACGCAA
This sequence comes from Tillus elongatus, assembly GCA_964006375.1. Lineage (NCBI taxonomy): Eukaryota > Metazoa > Arthropoda > Insecta > Coleoptera > Cleridae > Tillus > Tillus elongatus. The sequence goes on from OZ023264.1 coordinate 139,718,964, forward strand.
TCGCAGTTTGTGCGAGCGAGTAGAAGTATCTGTATACTTTCCTTTCGCCAGTATTAGAATACAACATTTCTCCTTTTCTTATAGGTAGAAAACGAAAAACTCATGATACAAATAACGCGAGATATGATAATGAGACTATCTATTTTTAGAACCGTCACGCGCATGGCGTCATGTGGTGAGTCCAATGCAATAATAATATGCTGTCGTACAGTGGAGTTTGACGGTTCATCACAACCCCTTAACAAATTAGGTATTTTACTGATATTTGAGTGCATACAGTTGGAATTAATTTTTTAAGATCAGAATACTATACTATGATTATGTGACATGATGATCAAATCAAGTTTATGAATGTTAACGCCCCCTGTAAATGTCTACGAACGTCTTCTCTACTTTTTAAGTTTGTGTATCACCAATGCTAATTCAGGGCTCCCCTTAATTATTATACTTCACTTGTGCATATATATATATATATATATATATATATATATATATATATATATATATATATATATATATATATATATATATGTAATATAAAAATGGAATGGAATGTAACTTTAACCACATTAAACTGACGTATAGAAACTTTTTGATTGCGAATGACTTTGTGTTAAGTGTGTAGTTGGCCTTCTATAACGTTACTCACCATGTGATGTCATAGGAGGGGACGGGGCATATGCGCAATATCATATATCTTGTAAGTCATTATATCATGGAAAAACCTGCTGAATCTAAAATTAAAGCAGCACCGAACTGTAGCATATATATGCCTTCCAACTTTTTCATTATATTAAAATAAAAATAATATGTAGATTTCTCTCATCGTATATTCTTGTAATATGCTAATTTTATAGAACTTCTATTAATAGTAAAAATCTGAGTAGTTTTAAAATTATTATAATTTAAAAGCTATCTGAAGATCATATTGTGGTTTCAATTAAGCGGTTAACACTAACACCTTGTAAGTGTTTAAAATAATAGCATACGCACATGCAGCATTGTAAATGGCTAAACCACAATCGCAGTAGCTGTTTAAAGTCCCTGTTATTTAAAAATAACCATTACTGATAGCAGTGCCATTGAAAAACCGCTGTTTGGCTATATATATATATATATATATATATATATATATATATATATATATATATATATATATATATATATATATATATATCACTAATAGTTACATAAATTAATAACCTTGATTCAGTACTTACCAATACAGGTATAGAACTTTTTTTAAAGTATACTGCAAAAGGGTATTTTTCTAAATCATAAGATTCCTCGGTAAAATGTAAATTGCACACATTTGAGTTCATAAAAATATCTTCATCGCTTAAATTTAATGCTCGTTTCCAAGCCTCGTATCTTTAACCAGCTTTGGGAAATCTGAAAATAATATCTCGAATTATCTACTTTATCAGTGACTGAACCTCTAGAAAGATGCAGTAATAGATAAAACGAAACTATTCTACTTTTTTTCTGCTTCTACTGGAACTACATAGGTAAATACATCTAATTCAAATAATAATTGCCAAACAAAATGCTTAATTTCATTAAAAATATTCAATAAATAATGCATTATTAAGATTTTATTTCTTGAAAAAACACAATTGACAATAATAAATGCTAAAGATTTAACAAAAGCAATACAATGTGTAAATACGGACCTGTGAAAACCAATAAACATTTGGCGCCAAACAAGGAAACAGAAGACATGTAAACAACTTACCGAAATAAATGCACAGTTGCTTTATCCTTTTCATAATTGGCACTTTTATTGTACATACAGTTCTTCACAATACACCTTGGCATTTTTTAACTTTTACACTCTTAAAACACTGCTAAAAAACGGCAAAACACACAAGATAACCTCTAATCGCAAATCAACAAACACTTCAAATACTTGTTGACAGCTGACAATAACTTCAAGAGCGGTTGGGGGAACGAATCAAAACAAAACACATTAGCGCGTTATTCAAAATTTTGTTTGTGATTGGACGGTGACAGGAGTGGGAAATCGACAGGCTGCAAACTCGGCTTTGTTCCCTCTAATATATACAACCTCTTTGGGTATACGCTATCCTGTCTGTAGCCAATCGACAGGATGTGAGGATGAGCCCTGAGAAGTGTGTATACATTTGCTCGTATAGCCAGGCGATCCTCCGGACAGTCTGCGCGGCCATAATTAAGTCAACACTGGTTCAGGAGTGCGCTGACGCCCTTTAGGGACTATCTAGGACAAATAAGGTGCAACTTGTGTGGGTTCCGGGACACTGTCGCGTAGCTGGGAATGAGGTGGGAATTATCTGAAGACTTAGTTCCCGGCGGCCGTTCTGTGACTCGGAGCCTGCGATAGGCATAAGTAGGAAGGCGGTCTCCGTCGCCTTAGACAGGTGGACTGAGGAGGCCATGGAGAGCCACTAGGGGTCGGCCGGTGGCTGTAGGCAGGCGAGGGCCTTCGTGGACGGGCTGGGCAGAGACCGGTAGGAGTCGACCTGCGCTTCGCCGCATAATTGGGGTGCTGACAGGCCACTGCGCTCTTAGAAGATACCTCACATTGATAGAGGTCCAGAGGGATCCCATTTGCCAGGAATGCGACAAGAATGAAATGACGTCTTACCACTACCTTTGTGAATGCGTGGCTTTTGGGAGTCTTTGAACAGAATTGTTCGGTTCGAGGAATCTGCAGAGGAACCAGGTTAGTTCCGTCCAATGGAAGACCGTAATGGCCTTCATTTCGAGGTCGAGGCGGTTTTGTGAAGGCCCATTGTGGCCTACTTACCTGGCGTAAGCCTCCACATCACTGTTACTACTACTACTACTACTACTACTTATCAGATTAACTTTGTTATTTTTTTAATTTATTTTTTTCCAGAAAAATCATGGTCGTCCGTTTCGAATTCTAGGTTCCTGAATTAGTGCATATTGCAAAGTCTTACCATCAATACTTCTCTAGCAGCGATTTTTTTTTTGTAAAATTTTGCTAAAACAAATAAAAAATCTTACGTAATATTATGAGTAGAGCTGACTTGAACAAAGAGTAGATAAATATACGAAGAAGAACATAGGGACCCGTATTTGCATTTGGTAAGCTATCGGATGAATTTTTATATAGGGGTTATTTAATACGTTAGTTTCAAGTTAGATATCACATTTGTCGTAAAAAAATTGTCCATAATTTGTAAGAGGTAACATCATAAAATTGTATCTACTGGTACTTTTCTCTTGGTTATAAAGTCTAATAAGTTTTGTTTATCATTATATTATATTAGATTAAGGATGGGGGCCAAACGCCCTTTGTCACCGCGATCTATAAAGTCTATTGTGACACTTCCATGGAAATCCCTAGATCACCTTGTTCAGTCGTACTTCCTGTATCAGATTTCATAGCTTTGACAAGGGCACTTTAGTGTAGCTTTGAGCCCTAGGTTTTTCTGCGCCAAGTGATTGAAACCTCAACTTCGCTTGGCCTTCACAATTACATAATACATAGAAAGAGGTATCGGCTTCTGTTTGGTAGAAATTGCAGAGTATTTCGTCTCCCACACGTGTCTGGCTCATGCGCTTATTGAGTGGGCAGTGATCTGTTAATAGACCAACTAGAACCCGAAAGGCATTTATGTTTTACCAACATTCAATTTTCCTAGGGCCTGTTAATTGGTGGATTTTCTTGGCTTGACTTCGCTTGACTAATTTGGGACTATGACCTGACCTGGACCTGGACCTTAGCTGGTTCATTTGCGTCTCCTCATGCGCTAGAACCCATGCTGGTGTTACTATGCTTTGACCTCCTATCTCTCTTAAGGTTGTCGATGTAGAGATAGTATCTTTGAGTTAATATATATGGAACTTAGTGCCTCATGCGACGCTAGGGTATCCGAATATATGGCAATTCACTGGTGCATTACCCTTTACTCAATACTTCGTTTTGCACATTTTATTGCGGCCACTTAGGCCTAAAATATTATTACGTGTTTTCCCAGACTTGTCGAAAGGTAAAATTTTGCTTTTATGCAATAGAGCCCTGGTCCAACACATGCTTTCTTCTTAGACCTGTCCGTGTACCAGACCATTTGTGCTGTTATCAGGGGGTAATTTATCAATCTTTCTCTCTCTGATATTTATATATTGAAGTTTTTCTCGAAGCTGTACTTACGGATAATAGCTGTCAGTGGGCATTCCCATAACCAATTCTGCCCTCCGTTCCTTGTATAGCTTCCGATACTCTGCCCTGTGCTGTTAATTCGTTGGTAATTGACCTGGCATTAGCCTATGCACCACTGGCCGAGCTTCTCTCTTTATAAATATGTGCAGCGGAGGCAGGTTCAAAAGAATTTCCAATCCTGATGTCAAGGTGGTACTCGTGGCTCCAGTATCGCACAGCAAGGTTAGTATTTATACCATAACTACCATCCTAATGGTCACCCCCTGCAACATTTGTGCCCACCACATACTCAATCCATGTGTTACCATGTGTTCTATTAGGCTGTGTAAATTAGTTAAGGAGGAAATTACAAACGATTCCATTGCTGCTAATGATATACTACTTTCTAGCCTTCACACCACTGTTACTACTACTACTACTTCTCAAATTAATTTTGTTTTTTTTTAAAATTTTTTTTCTAGAGAAATCAATTTTTTTAGAAAAACTGGTCGTCCATTTCTGGTTCTAGGGTCCTGACTTAGTGCAAATTACAAAATGTTACCATCGATACTTCTCTAGCAGCGATTTTTTTTGTAAAATTTTGCTAAAACAAATAAAAAATCTTACGTAATATTATGAGTAGAGCTGACTTGAACAAAGAGTAGATAAATATACGAAGAAGAACATAGGGAGCTATCGGATGAATTTTTATATAGGGGTTATTTAATACGTTAGTTTCAAGTCAGATATAAAATTTGCCGTAAAAAAATTGTCCATAATTTGTAAGAAGTAACATTATAAAATTTTATCTACTGGTACTTTTTTCTCGGTTATAAAGTCTAATCATTTTTGTTTATCATTAGATGATATTAGATTACTGATGGGGGCTGGCCAAACGCCCTTTGTCACCGCGATCTATAAAGTATATTGTGACACTTCCATGCAAATCTCTAGATCACCTTGTTCAGTCGTACTTCCTTGATCAGATTCCATAGCTTTGACACGGGCACGTTCGTGTAGCTTTGAGCCCTGGGTTTTTCTGCACCAAGTAATTGAAACCTCAACTTCGCTTGGCCTTCACAATCACACGATACATAGAAAGAGGTATCGTCTTCTGTTTGGTAGAATTTGCAGAGTATTTCGTATCCCAAACTTATCTGTCTCATGCGCTTATTGAGTGGGTAGTGTTCTGTTAATAGATCTACTAGAACCCGAATGGCATTTCTGTTTTACCAACATTCAATTTTCCTAGGGCCTGTTAATTGGTGGATTTTCTTGGCTTTACTTCGCTTGACTAAAAAAAAGTTTGGGACTATCAGCGACCTGAACCCACATTCCTTAGCTGGTTCATTTGCGTTTCCTCATGCGCTCGAACCCATGCTGGTGTTACTATGTTTTGCCTTCCTAGCTCTCTTAGGGTTGTCGATGTGAAGATAGTATCTTTGAGTTAATATCTATGGAACTTAGTGCCTCATGCGACGCTAGGGTATCCGAATATATGGCAATTCACTGGTGCATTACCCTTTACTCAATTTTTTGTTTTGCACATTTTATTGTAGCCGCTTAGGCCTAAAATATGATTACGTGTTTTCCCAGACTTGTCAAAAGGTAGAATTTTTCTTTTATCCAATAAAGCCCTGGTCCAACACATGCTTTCGTCTTAGACCTGTCCGTGTAGCAAACCATTTGTGCTGTTATCAGAGGGTAATTTATCCATCTTTCCCTCTTTGATATTTATATATTGAAGTTTGTCTCGAAGCTGTACTTACGGATAATTGTCAGTAGACATTTCCATAACAAATTCTGCCCTCCGTTCCTTGTATAGCTTCCAATACTCTGCCCTGTGCTGTTAATTTGTTGGTAATTGACCTTGCATTAGCCTATGCACCACTGGCCGAGCTTCTCTAAAAATATGTGCAGCGGAGGCAGGTTCAAAATAATTTCCAATCCTGATGTCAAGGTGGTCCTCGTGGCTCCAGTATCGCACAGCAAGGTTAATCTTTACACCCTAACTACCATCCTAATAGTGACCCCCTGCAACATTTTTGTTCACCACATACTCAATCCATTTGTTATCATGTGTTCTATTAGGCTTGTGTAAATTAGTTAAGGAGGAAATAACGATTTTATTGCTGCTAATGATATACTACTTACTACATCAAAGAGTTGCGAGTTGCCTGAAACCCAAACTCAAAATTGCTTAATTAAGAAAACAGAAGTAAGCATTAAAATTAGTAAAATAATATTGTTCTTATTCATACATTCTTAAATTGAAATAGTACATTGTAAGCGTGCAATAAAAACTTAGATTGCACAGTTACTCATTAAAGTCAATTTTGTACTGGAAATGATCCAAATAACAGTTGCCTTTTACATGATCGCAGATAAAATATAATACTGCTTACTACGTCGAAGATTAACAAGTTGTATAGAATTCATACTAAAAATTGTCATATTTACAAAATAGAACTAAATATTAACAGCAAACGAAATAATATTTTCCCACTGATAAAAATGTTAATTTAAATCGTGCAATAAAGGCGTGCCATAAAAACTTTTATTGCACAGTTTTTTTATATATAAAATGCAGTTTTTTTTACACTGTAAATGATGTAAATACTGTCACTTTTTACACAATCCTAGATAAAATAGATTCCAAGCATCTTAGATACTACATGTATAAGGCGAAACTGTCTGTAATGCTGTACATGAAATCGATTTCCTGAATTCAAAACAGAAACACCATGAAGGTGTTTAAAGAAGTCAGAAAAAACACCATAACTCAAAGAAAAATAGAAAATGGTTTCTAAAAAATGAAACAGCACATTCAATATTCAAAGCAAAATTCCTTAAACATGTTGTTTTAGTGCAGAAGTTCAATGGCACATGAATCACTCTGTATATTATCATATCTATTAAATGTTACGAAGAAACTACGGTTTTTAAAGGTTATACATAAAACTAATTTCCGGTCCTTTGCCTTTTTATGAAGCTAATTGACAGTGTATTTTTACTTTATATTTACGTTATCATTAATTACGTTAGACATGTTAAGTATTAGAATATATAAAAGTCGTTAATTTGCTGACAATAATAAAACCTGAAGGAAGTTTTAGTGATAAGAAGAGGCTTAAAAATTACTTTATCGACAGCTATAAAATCAAATATTCACATTATTTATCAATTAAGTTTGATGGCTTTAATTCACTCACTTCCTGGATCGTTTCCTGCATATACAGTGTAAACATACAATACATGTAGTGTTATAGTATTAAAATATTTATATACCTCTTTAACTCTACTGAAAATATCAAGCAAAAGGGACTGGTTACAGCAAGGCCCAAAAGCCATGCTTGCCAACTGCTTAAAAATTTTGGACCAATGAAAATTAAAGATCGTAGTCTCCTTAGAATCTACTTTTAGTCTATTGATTTAACCAAGATTATAATAATAATAACATTTGTTGCATAACTAGTACAGCAGGACATGCTCTGATAAACTTATTTACGACATAGCCCTCTGATAAAAACAATAATAAATAATAGGACATGATCAGATAAGCTGATTTACAACATAACCTTCAGATAAAAACAATAAAAATATAAACAATAACAAACAATAAAATTAGGGACGCAGTAGCGAATTTTCATACAGTTTGTAACAGACTAATGGAAAAAATTCAGTATCTCAATTATTGTGCATATTTATAAAAAATCCGACATCCGATAATTTATATTAAAAAATGAAATCCTGCAACGCGAAAACTTCACCCCTATGTTCGACTCCCTTCAAGTGAAAGTTGCAACTCAAATGTTCAATAGGACGTAAGAGCTTGTGATACCTCACTTTAAAAACCTCTTCATTCTCTATTCAAAAATGTTATGATAGTAAAATGTTTTGCAAAAATTAACGGTAAATAATAAAATCATCCTATTGACCAACTTCGCTACAACACACTAAAAATAAATAGCTAATCGCGTTTTATTATTGATAATAATAAAACAATTTTAGTGTCCTTTTCAATCAAAAAAAAAAGACATAAAAAGTTATCAACATTCTTTACGGTTGGCAATGTTAGTTTTGTTTAAAACGTCTTATCAACTTGCTGTTTGATTGTAACCGCAAGACAGTAGTTGTCAGTTGTAATTAAGAAACATGATTTATTCAAGGCTAGATGTATTCTTACCACAATTAGAACCGTAAACCGGTTTCGCTGTAATTAGAGCTCGTCAGTGCGGTATACTAATTACAGCGAGAAAACACCTATAAAGTGATACGGCTATGGTAGCCAACGTCACAGCACATAGTGAGATGTAAAACAACGCCATCTCGTTGCGGAACGAAGTGGTATGTTGTCATGACAGCTCCAAATAACACAAAATGTTATAAAATTGAGACTATGTACAACCATCTAACAATTTTGTGAATTCTCAGCCCTGGCCCATTTCTTCCCTAATATAGGGACAATATATGTAAGGCTAGATGTATTCTCACCACATACTACTTGGTTCCGCAACGAGATGGCGACTCCTGTCTTACATCTCACTAGGTGCTGTGAGGTTGGCAACCATATCCGTATTAATTTATAGGGTTTTCTCTGACAATTCACGAAATTGCTAGTTGGTTGTACATAGTCTCTATTTTATAACATTTTGTGTTATTTGGAGCTGTCGTGAAAACATACTACTTGGTTCTGCAACGAGATGGCGACTCCTGTCTTACATCTCACTATGTGCTGTGAGGTTGGCTACCATAGCCGTATTACTTTATAGGTGTTTTCTCGCCGCAATTAGTATACCGCACTGACGAGCTCTAATTACAGCGAAACCGGTCTACGGTTCTAATCGTGGTGAGAATAGATCTAGCCTTACACACATCCCTATATCAGGGAAGAAATGAACCAGGGCTGACAATTCACAAAATTCTTAGTTGCTTTTTATGAAACTTACATACCTGCTTAGACAGTAGGCTCTCTGCACTTTCGTTACCGAGGTCTCTCACGGTTTATAATTCTCTTTTAGTGTTAAATACTGTACCGAGTGTTCCAAAAAGTTTGCGAGTACTTTGTGCGGAATATTAAATTTATAAAAAAAGGTTACAAGCAACTAGAGGATTGCGTTCTATAATTGACTGTGTAATCCAAAAGCAGCATTCAAAGGTGAAGGCAACGGACGTGAGGGTACACCCTGGACCAGAATGCGGATCAGATCACCATCTAGCCGTAGTCGACATAATAGTGAACTACAGAAAGACAAATACTATACTCCAGAATAATCGGCAACAGCAGAGCGATATGAATGAATGTAAACATAATTTACAAAGCCTCAGACAAGAGTCAACTCAGTTTTTGTACAAAGCCATACTGGTTAACAAATTACAAACAATGAGGAATATGAGCAAAAATGCAGAGCAGTTATATAGACAGATCAAATGTTGCATATATCAAGCGGCAAAAGAAGCGTTAGGTTATAAAGGAGAACAGAGCCAAGGAAACCCAGAGTGGTACTTGGAAAAGATAGATGACCTAGTTGAAAAGAAAAAGAAAGCTTATAACATCTGGCTAAATACAGGTAGAGGAGAAGATGGAAGAACGTACGCTCGCTGGAATAGAGAAGTAAAGAAAGAGGTAACAAAGAGTAAGAATCAAATGTAATAGCGGAAATGCGAGGAAGTGGACAGATGTATAGGCGGAACAAAAGTGGATGAAGCATGGGGGACTATAAGAAACTTGAGAAAATAAGGAAAACAGAATGGCAAGTTAAACCTGATAAGTTTGAAAAAAGACTATTATAAAACACTGCTTATTTAAAATAGAAAAGACTTCAAAATAACAAACATAAGCATCGTTACAGAAGCCAAGAAGTGATCGGAATAACTGTGTAAGAAATAAAGCTTTGAAAAACTCAAAAACGCAAAGGCTCCAAGGCCTGGAAACATCCCCATTGAGTTAGTAAAGTACGGATCAGATATACTACTTGAAAATCTGGCAAACTTACTTAATAAATGCTTAATAAACGGTGATAACATTCCGGACTACTGGAATATATCATATACAAGCTCCATTCATCAAAGGGCAATAAGGTATGCCAAAATTATAGGAGCATAAGTGTGGCAAGTGAAATTGGGAGGTTATACGACAGAATATTGAAACAAAGAATTGAAATGATCATAGAAGATATAGAAGAGCAGTCTGGACTTCGCACAGGACGAGCATGTACTGACAATATATTTGTGGTACCACAGTAGAAAAACGAACGAATCGTAACCTGTCTACCGACCTAGCAAGTGTCGATCTAGAAAAAAAAGCATACGATACAGTACCCTTAAAATAACTTTATTAAACTTTGACGAGGCTCTACCTGAGTAAGACTCACCTTAACGCTATATGGAGCATATATAAGAAATCGAGAGCCTGGTGAGTCATAAACGTCCTGCCCGAAAGTTTTGCCACCACAAAGGTGCTTAAGCAAGAGTGAAGTTTGTCATCTACCTTGTTTAGGATATATATCCAAGAACCCACAAAAACTGAAGAAGGAAAACATCAGGAATGGGAATACAGATGGAGAAACAATGCTTAACAACTCTCTTGTTCGCTGACGACCAGATAATTATAGTAATGATGAGAACGACGCAGACTATGCGTTAATAAAATTAAGCGAAGAATATGAGAAATGCTGTCTAAATATAAACATCGCTAAGACAGCATATCTGAAGATAGGAGACGCACATGAAGAAGACCCAGATCTATAATTGCATAGACTTAAGAAATGTATCGAATTTGAATACTTGGAAAGCATTATTTCGGAACAACAAAAAATGATATCAAAAATAGGGCACCACAAGGAAAGCGGTCTGTTCTTTTACTGAATTCTTTACTCTGGTCAAGCAAAATGAAACTCCAAACCAACACGAGAATTGACACAACTATAGTGGAGCCTACTTTAACTTTTAACCTATGGCTGTGAATGCTGGAAACTTTCAGAGAAAGAAAGATTGTAGAAACCGTGGAAATGGACTTTCTAAGAAGATCATGTAATATTTCTAGAATACAACACATTATAAACGAAGGGATAAGAAGGAAAACGAAGAGCGTATTTACACCAGCAGAAAGAATAGAATCCAGACAGTTACTATGGTATGGGCATGTAATGAGGATGGAGGAGCCATGATGGCCAAAGAGAGCTCTGGAGTTTAGACCACATGGAAGGAGAAGAAGAGGAAGACTGACAACGCATAAAAAAAATGAGAAAAATATGAGAGATCGAGGTATCGAGACTGAGGACTTGAAGGATAGGAAGAAATAGCGTTTGAAATACGGAATGCGGCACAGGCCGTAGGACCCTTGCTTATATATATATATATATATATATATATATATATATATATATATATATATATATATATATATATATATATATATATATATATATATATATTAGGTATAAATTTGATGATCACCTTTGACTTCTATTATATCTGTGATTGTACAAAACAACATTTACAGAACGATCCGTTGCCTGGGTGAAAGTTCTAATGTACCACACACCGTCAGTTATCCTGTATGTATAAGCAATTAAAAATGAAAATATTAAAGGATGAGAAAGTATGACCAGCGAGATGCCTGATATGGAGCGCAAAAACAATATAAATTACAGCTTTAGAAATGGAAAAAAAAATTCTCAATGACTCCGACGCATGTGTGAATTTAGTCGCACTAAGTTATATGTTGAAGCTGAAAGCAACACATCTGAAAACAGCACATATTCCGCTAAAATTTAAACGTAAATTTTAAAGTCGTTTAAGCAGTCCCAGCTTTCGGACGAATCAATGTCCTTTCATTTCCTTTAACAGAATACACATACTTTTAAACTTTAATAAGCGAGACTTTGTCTCTCTCTGTAAATACATATTTTATTTTATAGCCGTCCAACTGTGTATCTTAATTGCTTATCTCCACCGGGATAATTATGAAATTATACAAGTGGATCCATCACACAGACACCATGCTGATGACTTGTTATGTACACAAAGAGCTACACATTAATGACACCTTTTTCTACCTATAAAGTATTGTGTTTGTAATAACTTTACTCTTGCTAAGAAAAGAACTGCTATTATAATCATAGTTATACCATTGTTGTTTAAGTAATTATAGATCCAATAACACATCTGTGATAACTCCTAGGTTTCTAAAAGACACAATATCGATTTTGTATGGTAATGGAAGAGTATAAATACATACTTGATAAATTTGATGTCACTGAGTAAATATCGTGTAAACTGGTTAAAACAAAAGTAGCAGCTACTTTGCTCTCTCTCTCTCTCTCTCTCTCTCTCTATATATATATATATATATATATATATATATATATATATATATATATATATATATATATATATATATATATATATATTATATATATATCCTCATTAGACAGTTCTTGTCCCATTCGCGAACAGAAGCTCCCACTCTGAATAGAATACAAATACAATTTTTCAGTGAAGTTAAATATTTTGAGATTTTCCTAGACCAAAAAGTAAACTGGAACACACACTTGGAAAAAACTCTTTCGAGAGCCACAGTGGCAATCTGGGCATGCCGTAGACTCGTAGGAAAGACATGGGGGCTAAATCTCAGGATGGTGTATTGGATATTTAAAAAAAGTGGTTAAACCGATGGTCACATATGCATCTATAGTATGGTGGCCAAAAACGGAGCAAGCCTCAACACAAAGCAAATTGCAAAAATATTATAATCTGATCTGTTTTAAAATAGCGGGAGCTATGGCATCATGCCCCATAGCTTCAATAGAGGCAATGCTGAATATTACTCCACTCCAGATATACGCGATGAGAAAAGCAGCACTATATGCCTTAAGACTATTTCAAGCAGAAAAATGCAAACCAGGGGACTTGGTTAGTCACTGGAAGATCACGGACATTATTCCATTAGAGTCACTCACCAAACCAACAGATCAACCAGATTCTTCTTAAGCCGCCGTCTCCTCACGAAGGTTAAAGGTCCAAATGGCTAACACAGTCCTGGATACTGCAGCTCTAAAGATGTCTATTTAGGAGCTTTTAAACCATATTCTGAGATCCTTTACCCATGAATTTTGACGTTTGCCGATTGATCTTTTTCCCTGGACTTTACCATCGATTATTAACCTCGGAAAGTCATATTTGCCACCTCTCATTACATCACCTATATATCTCGTTTGTTAGTTGTTTTATTGTCAGTAATAGTTCCTTTTGTTTTCCCATACGCCTGAGCACCTCTTCGTTTGTTGCTCCTTGCACCCATGATATGCGGAGCATGCTTCTATACAAGTACGTTTCGAAAACCTCCAGATTCCTCTCTAGACTAGGGTTAAGAGTCCAACTCTCACAACCGTATAGCAGGACTGAGATAGCACCTGACCATACAAATTCGAAATTCTAAGCCAAGATCTGATCGCGTGAAGAATGTTTTCATTTATGTCAACACTTTTCTAGCTTGTTCAATTGTATGTGTGTTTGGTTTCTTTAACGTCGGACTATTTCGGCGACTATAGCCAATCACCGACGCAAGGGAGCCGTTTCAACTCACTATCCTGGTAATTCTTCCGAACACCTGCCATTCTGTAAGGATGGTAGGGATCATTAACGTGCATGCTGGGCACGCGGGACCGACGGCTTTACGCCTCCTCTGAAAGGTGGAACCTGCAGACATTTAACTTGCTCAACTACAACTTCGGTTGATGTTAGTGTTAGAGTTTATAGTGAAAAAGTGAAAAGAGAATTCTGCAATCGAACCCTTCGGTTCAGAAGCACACATTCTTACCACTTAACAACCAAGGCTCTTGGTTCAATTCTAGATGTTACTTCTTTTCTTGGGTCGATCTGATCATTTATTATTGTGCCCAAATATTTGAAAGGGGATAACTGTTATATAACTATATTTCCTTCAATTGATAAATTTGCGTTGATGTTAGTTTTTGAGAAAATGGGCACTTTACTTTTATTAATCTTTATATGCAATCCGAACTGCTCGCTATGTTGAATAATGTGGGCAATCATGTCCTGCAAGTCAGTCACGCTATCTGTCACAATCACAGTATCATCCGCCTACCGAATATTATTGATGCTGATATCATTCACCGCGATGCCCCCCTTACTGTGCCTAGCGCCTCTCTAAATATGGCTTCTGAATAGATATTGAAAAGGAGTGGAGAGAGAGTATGCAATCCTGTCTTACTTCCCTTTTTATTTACACGGCGTCGGATGTTGCCCATTCAAATATTACTTTGGCCATTTGATGCCAATATACGTTGGCGATGATACTTATTTCTTTTGTCTACTGTGGTTTCTTTCAGGATTTAGATCAGTCTGTGGTGTTTTACACAGTGAAACGCCTTTCGATATTCTAAGAAACAAGCGAAAACGCGTTCTTGTCTTTGCACCTCTGTGTTAAGACATTAATTAAGAATAATGCCTCACAAGCCCCAAAGCCACTTCTAAATCCAAACTGTGTATTAGTTGGTTGTCACATTTTTTGTAAATACGTGTATGTGTTATTCGTAAGAATATTTTAAACATATGCGATATCAAACTGATCATACGGTAGTCATCGCACCGAGCGGAATTTCCCTTTTAGTGAATTTTCTTAAAAAAAATTCACTAATGAGGAGATCTCGACTTTTGAATTTTGAAAAAATTTCTTCAAATGAACGCTATTTAGGACCCCTGGAACCCAAATCCGAGGTCGGTTTCAGACTTTATATGTTTATATATATATATATATATATATATATATATATATATATATATATATATATATATATATATATATATATATATATATATATATATATATATATATATATATATATATATATATATATATATATATATGTTTATATATTTATGTGTCACACCTATAACTAAAAAAATAATGGACCGATTTTGATAAAATTTGGTGAGTACCTTCCTTTCGCGAGTGGATTGGATAATTTCGTTATCCAGGAAAATCCGCCGAGGTTTTCCCGGAAAAGTTTGTGTTTTTTTTTTCGAAAAATATCGAAAAAAATTTATATCTCCGGAATTAACAAAGTAAGGGCAACGAAATTTGGTACACGGGTTTATATCGTTATATGTAAGCTACCTACCAAAATTTAGCACTGTTGGTTAAAGGACAAAAAAGTTACAGGCATTTAAAAAAAATTTGGGTTTTCCTCAAAACGTCAAAGTCGCGATTTTAAACGTCAAAATTGTTAATATTTAGGCAATGAACCTGAAATTAATATGATCTATGGAAGGAAAATGTCTCAAGAATAATGTTTTACTAAGCCTGAGCTCTTAGTTTCAATCGTCATTGTCCTTCATTTTACTAAAATATTCCCAGAAAATTCATTTCAAATAGACCCTTTCTCTGATACTTTAGCAGTAGTGTTGGCTATAGAGTTTATCGTTTAATGGTATATCATTTTTGTCGAATTATCTTAAAAAATCATTAAAGCGCAATATTTCCGTTATTATTCAAGTTACGAAAAAAAGTTGTATACATTAATTGTAGGGTGTCTTAAGCTACATCTTAAAAAATATTTCCACAATTACAGGGTGGCCCATAAGTCGTTGGTGATTCAAATTTTCTTTTTTTTTTAGTGAATTTTTTTAATCGAACACGCCCTATGTTATTGCATTTTTGTATTTTCCATCGAAATATAATACATCTTTGTAAGAAAAGAAATTCGGGACGCAGCAAGTGCGTTATGGTAGCGAATTTTCATTAAATGCTTCAAATTGTGAATCAATTTGCTATTAACCTATAAGGTTGACCAGAAAACCAGTTTTTTCGGGAAAATTTTAAGTTTACTTTCGGAAATTTTTGTACATTTTCAAACGATAAAGTTATTTTGATGAAATATGGTACATTGTTTCTAATATATAAATTATACTGGTAACCAAATTTGGTGCCTGCTTTCTTAAAAAAACATATTTGCTATTAGAAACATTTTTATGAAAATTCACTACCATAACGCACTTGCTGCGTCCAGAGTTTTTTTTTTGTAAGGTGACAAATGTTGACTTTAGCCAGTCAGACAGAACCTTGCCTGCGGTATAGATTATATTAAGGATGAATATTAGAATATGCAAACCTAATCTTTCTTGCTCTGCGATTACCTTTGCAACCTCAGCATAAACACTATCAGCGCCAGTTGCTTTCCCTTTCTTCTGTGATTTAACCGTATGCACGACTTCCGACTTTGTGATCGGAGGTCCAACTGCATTCAACACGCGATCTGATGCTGGTTGTGTGTTTGGTCTCTCATCGTGAAAAAGTACTTCATCGTATTCCTTCCATCTTTTTAGTCTTCAATACCTATTATTATTTCGTTGTTGGTATCTCTCGATGCCCCTACCAGTTGCTTTCTATTTTTGTTGGTCAATTCCTTTACCTTTCTGTGGATATTAAATTAGTCATATTTCTCTTGTAGCAGCTCTATTTCCCTAAATTTTTCGGACATCCATTCCTCCTTTGCATTTCTGCATTTTTGGCAAATGTTCTTGTTAAGTTCTTTGTATTGTGAGGATGCGTTTTTACTTTTTCTTCTCTCTTCCACGAGGTTCAATATTTCTGTGGTCATCCATTCTTTCTTTTTGTTGTTTCGTTTAAACCCAATTTCAGTATCTTGTATGTGTATGAAATTGTCTTGTATGCATTTCCAAGTTGTTTATACTTATGTTTGCTGGGTTTATTCAATTCGTTGGACTATTGTTAAATTTTAGAACCTATGTGTATTCGTACAAAAGGATCCTTTAGCTTTTCGATATCAATCCGCCTTGTCTGTTTCTCCTTCTTAACGTATCTAAACCGTTTCATTTTAAACTCCGATACAAGTGTATTGTGATATCTATTAAAAGACGCCCCTGGGTATATTTTTATCAATTGTATGTAATCTTTGAGCTCGAGATTCGCGAAAGTAAAATCAATTTGGTTGCGTACTATGTTATTCTTTTTATCTGCCTGTGACTTCCAGGTGTATAGTCGCTTCAGGTGGGGTTTATAGAATGGATTGGTGACCAGTAAATTATTTTCGGTGCGAAATTGCACCAACCTTCCGCCTCTAGTATTTCTTACCCCAAGACCATATTTTCCCACGTATTGTCCTTTTTCGCCATGACCTACCTGTGCGTTAAAGTCGCCCTTAATCAGGGTTATTTCGCCTTGATTTGCAAGGGACAGGGCTTTTTCTATGTTGTTGTAAAACTCTTCTATTTCAACATCTGGCTTATCACTTGTTGGAACCTAGACCTCTATGATGTTTAAGAAACGGTATGATGTTCGTATTCTCAGTAACATGACATGGTCCCGTACTGGCACAAAATCTGTTACGACTTTGTCGATATCGCCGGCAACTACCACTGCTATTCCGTATTGATGTTTTGAATTTGTTCCTCCTGAATAGTAGATACGTCCTTTACTGGTTTTTTTGTTTTCCTGATCCAGGCCATCTGGGTTCACCAATCCCTAGGATACCAATGTTCAGTCTACACATCTTGATCTCCACGTTCGCTACCTTTCCAATGATAAATAAAGTTCGCACGTTCCAGGTAGCAATGGGTACAACATTGTTAAAACTTTAGATCTTACTATGTGGTCGCTGTGTTTGATTATTGCTACTGGTTGATGACGGGGCGATTCTTAACACCCTCTCCTCACTCAAGAGGTGCCCCGGACTGAGGGCTGTTTTTGTGTTTTCGTTAGTCATTAGGATAGATTCAGAAATAATAGTACAGTAGCAGTTCCTGTTTCTTTTCTGTACCGCAGTGTAGAAAATTTTCCGCTGCTACAGCTCTGATTTCCACTATTCAGTACCTCACCCCAATCGGAAGTCATTCTTCTTATGCAGAGGCCTGAACCTGATAAAACTGCTGCCTTTCATCAGTTTGTTTTTATAGTTACACCTAAAAACTGGGTTGCCACTTCCGCCGAAAACGCCGTACCGAAGCCCTTCTTCTCCGGCTTTTCCATCGTTGTGGTCTTCGTCAGAGGGAAGCAATATACCCTGCTACACTGGGTTGTCTGCAGAACTTGGCTACCTATTCCGTGAATATAGCACACCTCCGCGACGTGTACGTGCTTGCAAATATTCATCTAAGTGGATCCAGAGTAGAGGTCTCTAGTTTCGCTTAGGTCGGGTTATTGCTTATATGTGAAACTATAAGCGAATGCCAGCTAAACAGTACTTTATAGTGCCATTTGACGTGGTCCTAAATGACCGCCAAGCATGGGACGAAGCCAGTAAAAAGCTGACAAACAACTCATCTATATGGTATACAGACGGGTCTAGACAAATGGAGGGAGCAGACCTAGAGAGATGACCTAAATTTAGACTCGCTAAGCCCTAGGAAAAACTTCCATCTTTCAAGCAGAAATGCTTGCTATAAATCTGTGTACTTATAAGTGCCTACAGCGAAGACTTAGAAAAAGAAAGATCTGAGTCCTCTCAGACAGTTGAGCAGTACTAAATACTCTGAAATCTTTCAAAACCGAGCCCAAAGTGACCTGGGACGGCAACAATTCCTTGCAGCCACTGGCGACAGACAACAAAGTAACTTTGATGTGGATATCAGGGCATTAAGACATTGAAGGTAATAAGGGAGTCGATGGTCCTGCAAAAAGAGCAGCAACAACACCATTCTATGGTCCAGGGCCTTATTGTGGACTAACAAAAAGCCAAAAGCCACGTAAGAACTGAACTTGATGTTTGGGAAAAGAACCAAATGCTGTCATACTGCGGAGAAACGGCTGGCTTTAGGTAGGCACCACGGGTTATCACCGTATCAACAGAAAATTCTGAACTGTTTCTTGAATTAAACAGGAATGACTTGAGAATAATCATGGAACCTTTCACAGGACATCCCCGGTAAGGTATCACCTTACGAAGATGGGTAAGGCGGACAGTCAAAACTGGGGATACTGCACTCAAGCGGCAGGCACAAGAGAATACTTAATATGCGACTGCACGGTTCAGTTCTGCAAAAGACTCAAATGCTTTAGAGGGGTGACACTAACACCCCAGGAAATAGGTAAAATAGCCCCCAAAAGATAGCAGACTATATGAAGAATTTTAAGATATTGGGCGACTATTAGAAATTGGAGTCGTGGACAAAATACCCATTAGGGTCGCAACGCTTAGAAGATAAGCCTATACGCCTCATTAAACAATCTAAAATCTACAGCCAAAATGACTGATTATGGCTCTATATAAAATTTCAGACTTCTGGGGTCTATGTTTTTAGTGAATTTTTATTTTAAAAAATTCACTAATAGAGAGGTATCGATGGTGAGACTTTGCATAAATGTTTTCAAATGAGCGCGATTTAGGACCCCTAAAACCCATATCCGGGATCAGTTTCAATTTTTATATGTTTATATATATATATATATATATATATATATATATATATATATATATATATATATATATATATATATATATATATATATATATATATATATATATATATATATATATATATATATATGTATCCGTCTGATAACTCAAAAAATAATTAACAGATTTCATTGAAACTCGGCAAGTGTCTTTCTTTTATTAATGGCTTGGATGAGTTCGTTAGGCAGGAAAATCGGACGCGTTTTTCCGGGAAAATTGAGTTTTCTTTCAAAAAAAAATTTTTTCACCAAAAATAACTAAGCTGTTTTAATGAAATTTACTATATATGTTGCCTTGGGAGAGGACTTACTAAGTACCAAAATTCAACTTTCTCATTTTATAGAAAATTGAGTTATTCAAATTTTAAATTTTCTTCTGAAACAATTTTTTTTCTCCAAAAATTACAAAGTTATTTTAATGAAATTTGGTGGATATCTTGTCCTAGGAAATACCTTACCACCTACCAAAATTAAACTTTCTAAGATTATAGAAAAGTGAGTTAATCAAATTTTTATAGCTCACTGCAGTGTTAAAATCAATGGTACTTTCCTCACTAGGTATTTTAAATACGTGGGTGGGGACTGGCCGAATTCATTCCCAGTTGCTATTGATCTACTCATATTCTCTGAATATGTTAGAAACGTGGTATCTACTTCATTCCAACTCACTATTATCCGACTATTTATGAAATCAAATAAGTAAATTAAATGGATTGTCATAAAATATGTAGTGTATTAAGACTAAGGGAAAAAGAAATAAAACATATATAACTGTGCACATTTTGATTATATTTTAGGGTGTGCGGCGCACACCTAGCTCACTAGGAGAAATCGCCACTGCTTGAGAGAGGTATTGTCACAGCATAATATCTTATTAAAGTTCATTTGTAAATAGGTTTAATTTATATATATATATATATATATATATATATATATATATATATATATATATATATATATATATATATATATATATATATATATATATATATATATATATATATATATATATATATATATATATATATATATATATATGTGTGTGTGTGTGTGTGTGTGTGTGTGTGTGTGTGTGTCCGTCTCATAACTCAAAAAATAATTAACCGCTTTCGATGAAACTAGGCAAGTGCCTTTCTTTTATTAATGGCTTGGATGAGTTCGTTATCCAGAAAAATCGGACGGGGTTTCCCAGAAAAATTTTGAGTTTTTTTTCGAAAAAAAATTTTTTCTCCGAAAGTAACAAAGCTGTTTTAATGAAATTTACTGTATATATTGCCTCAGGAGAGATATTACTACGTGCCAAAATTCAACTTTCTAGGTTTAGATAAAATTGAGTTATTCAAATTTTAAATTTTCTTTCGAAAAAAATTTTTTTCTCCGAAAATTACAAAGTTATTTTAATGAAATTATGTGGATATCTTGCCTTAGGAAATACCTTACTACGTATTAAAATTAAACTCTCTAAGTTTAGAGAAAATTGAGTTATTTAAATTTGAAGCATTTAATAAAAATTCACTGCCATAACGCACTTGCTGCGTCCCGAGTTTTTTTAATATTGATAAAATAATGCAATTACAGTTTTCGGTTTCCTGTCTGTTTAGAATCATCTATAAAATAATGCTGCAAATTGAATCATAACTTCCACGTACCTGTGATAATCTACTCTCCTCAGAAAGACATTCGCATGAAATTAATTTAGGGTCCATGACTTGACCACAAAGAACATATTTGTATTCCTGTACCAATAAACTTCTAAAACGTTAAAACTCGAGTTTTAACGAAAAAAGGGCAATTTTCACCAAATCACCCCTCATTTATCCTCTGCCCCCGGAAGCGATCTTACCCAAAAACAATTAGAAGCGTCCCTTTGTCGGGTGCTAACTGAATACCACATTTGAAGATGATATCTCAATTCGTTTAGAAGTTATTGCGCCTACTAACAGACAGGCGTACAGACCGACAGAGACTGACCGACGGACAAAATATATTTTGAGACTTTTTTCGCCATTTTGGCAAAAAGAAAATCGAAATTCCCGTCACCGATATTCCACCCCCGCACATTCAACCCCTAATTTAATTTCAGCACAGAATACCAGATGTTTGATGAAATTGATAGTTTTCTAATAAACAAACCTTATATTATTCGAGTTTTAAAGAAGAAAATGTCAATTTTCATCAAATCAACCCCATACCTCCTGGAGCGATTTTACCGAAAAACACTCCGAGCCATTCGTTTATCGGTTTCTAATTGTATACCAAATTTGATAAATTCGTTCTAAAGTCATCGCGGCTACAGACAGACCGACAGACAAAAAAATTCGTTCCCAAATCATGTTTTCTATAGGTTTTGACACCTTTTACGACGTTTGTGCGAAAGAATAAATTTTCAAATTTGTCTCGACGTATTGACGATGTGGAAGTAAAAATGCTACTAAGATGTCTTTGCAATTGCGCAGCTTTTAACTGGTTTAGCCAACTTTGCTTTGTAGTTTTCAAGACCCCAACTGTGTCGCCACTCATAGTCTCTCACCCTATTTATTACACATACAATATCAAACGTTATGTTTTAACTAAATCATACTGTTGAGTAATAAAGTTATGTTATCAGTACATCTACATTACCACATGGTATTAAATATACTAAGTGAAGGTAGAAGCAGTGACACTCACGATGATGAAAACCACAGTTGATTTATTACTAATGGATGTTTCTCCAATGATTTCTGATTATATTATGCAAATGCGATAGTCTGAATATTCAGCTATATACATTAGAACTGAGTAATCAATTAAATTAATTAATATAATTAAAGAACGCTGTATATTGAAACTTACCACCTATCTTGCAAAACATCTAGACTTGTTATGGAATTTCTTACCTATAAAAAGAAAACATGGCATGTTATTAATCCTGTATAAAAAATATTATTTGATAATTTGTAAGCATTATTTTATTTATATTTGATGGCATTAATAACATGTTTGATATCACTTAAGAATATGGCTTTAAGAAACTTGATCTTAGAGAAAAAGTTTCATATATATCCACTTAAATGCTAAATAATTGTTTGAATAATCTTATTAGGATTTTCGACAGTCAATTCGCAAAACACTTTCAAATGCTTCCAGGTGTATTTTTAAAAAGTCTTTAAGCAGCAAGTGCCTTATGGTAGTGAATTTTCATAGAAATGGTCTGGCACCAAACCTTTTCTAATTTCTTCTATTTCTTGCAACATAGACTTTTAAGTTTGGTACATAGTTTTCTTTTGATAACATACACCTACGCACATCAAATTTCACAGGACTTTAGGTCATGTTTGTTATTTAATAATTTTTTCAAGTTTGAAATTTAAAATTCGCTTTATATGTAAATGTTTAAGAGTTTTGTATTTTTCTATGTAAATTGCAATTGTTTTTTTTTCAGTGTTGTAACCTTGATATTGGAATAAATCATTCCGAAAGCTAGGCAATTTAACAAAGAGTTTTTATTTTGCAACTGACGGCTATACTACAATATATATATATATATATATATATATATATATATATATATATATATATATATATATATATATATATATATATATATATATATATATATCAGATCTCTCTGAGGCCTAGGGTTGAACACACTGAGACCTCACAGACGATCTCCGGCGAGATTTGGGGAGTAGGCAGATTGAGGCCCCGTAATCGAGCTACAACAACCCAACCTACCTTTATCCACCGCTCTAAGGAGTAGGCAGATTGAGGCCTTAGAGTGTCCTTACATATTTCCTTTACCTACCTTTGTCCACCACTCTAAGGAGTAGGCAGATTGAGGCCTTAGAGTGTCCTTACATATTTCCTTTACCCACCTTTGTCCACCACTCTAAGGAGTAGGCAGATTGAGGCCTTAGAGTGTCCTTACATATTTCCTTTACCCACCTTTGTCCATCACTCTAAGGAGTATGCAGATTGAGGCCTTAGAGTGTCCTTACATATTTCCTTTACCCACCTTTGTCCACACTCTAAGGAGTAGGCAGATTGAGGCCTTAGATTGTCCTTACATATTTCCTTTACCCACCTTTGTCCATCACTCTAAGGAGTAGGCAGATTGAGGCCTTAGAGTGTCCTTACATATTTCCTTTACCTCTTGAAAATGGCTCCAAAACAGGAGCCGAAACGTCGAGTTTCCATAAATTCTGGACGCGGTTTAACCCGAGAACCAAGCATATCTCATATATATATATATATATATATATATATATATATATATATATATATATATATATATATATATATATATATATATTGATGAGGTCTTTACGTGCAGACCATTTTTTCGGTGACACGGATTGACGGTTACTATCGGAGAATCCCGGGCGCCAGATTTTAAAGAGTTTACTCCCTGTTGAGGATGTCTGCGATGTCACGAAACTCTGACCGATGTGACGATCAAAGTATCTAGATAAGTCTGTGGAGAAGGGTTCGGTAACCTTTATGTGAGGTTGCCTAAATTTGTGACCCCCCCGAGTAAGCGGTGTATAATCGCTGACTCGGGGTGATTCGACCACTTCTGTCTTATTAAAAGATGTAGCAGATTTTGTAGTTACAGGTTGGGGGTTATATATGAATGAAATAATACCGTTGTTTACCCAACTTATATTTTAGACCAGAAACTATTTACAATATATATATATATATATATATATATATATATATATATATATATATATATATATATATATATATATATATATATATATATATAAACTATATACAGTTACTAACATTAGCCAGAACTCGGCTATCTATAAAACGGCAAGAGCTAGCGATTGATCAAGCGTACGGAGTCTACAAAGTACATACAATATGAGCGGTGGTTTACACAGCGCAAGTCAAAGAAAAATTGTTATTAAAAATATTTCAGTCACAACAACGGACGTTAGCGGAAAGTTTAAGAAGGGAAGAGGCGGGATATAAGTTCCTGGATGACCTAAGCGAACTGTGAATCCTCAGCATCTCCGCTAGGGTCAAACTAGGACACAACCTGCCCATCACTTTGTTATTTCCGGAAATATAAATTTGTTCTGAATGAAAACAAGTTTCCGGAAAACCTGGTCCGATTGTCTTGGCTAACGTGCTTCTCCAAGCCACTTGCAAAAGAAAGGTATGTACCTTATTTGAACAAAATCGGCCTATTATTTTTTGAGTTATCGGTATATATATGAGTATATATATATATATATATATATATATATATATATATATATATATATATATATATATATATATATATATATATATATATATATATAGTTTACGCTCATTTGAAGAAATTTTCTCAAAATTCAAAAGTCAAGATCTCCTCATTAGTGAATTTTTTAAAGAGAATTCACTAATAAAATAACAGCCAAGGGGTTAGTGGAAAAAATAGCTTGAAATCCAATACCATAGAGCATTGATTAACAATGGTTCTACATAATAAGTTATTTGAATCCAAGTCATAGGCACTAGATACAATACGAATATATGACAACTGTATCCATAATTTACATAGACTCAACACATATATGTTATTATGTAAATAGCATATTGCTCTCATATCTTCAGCATAAAGAAGACATTACCCGGGCAGTCTACATGTCAACTAACTCTGTGCGAGCTCGCGGTATCCTTTCTGTGTATCTTTCGTGTCGAGCGACTACGTTTTTTACTTGACATACCATTTCATTCGACATTTAATTGGATATTTATGCTACAATAGAATGAAATGGAAGTTCAGTAGTTAATAGTTACAGGTTACATTAATATCCTTTTAGGGTGTTCGCTCTATATGGCACAACCGTGTTTTTAATCGTCCCATTGATTTGTTCCATATTTAGAGGCCGCAGCTAATAGTGTAGTATTTAGTGCTATATAATTAATTGTTCGCAGTTATAATGGTCACAAACAAAGGCTAATAATTAAAATTTTATGAGGTTGTTATTATTATGATAGAAAAAGGTTCACACATAATATGTCGTTAATCAAAACACACAATTTAGTTTTCATTACGTATAGTATTTGCTACAAAATGAGTAGCGAATCACTTTTGTCAATCAACAACAGACAAGTCGTCTCATGTTCAAACAATACCAGACGGTTCTCGTTTGAGTCAAAATCTATAGGTCGAAACTGCACAACCACTTATCATGGTATCTGATAAATACTTCCCATGAAGTTACTTAAGTTATCACTTAAGTACCTGCAGCTAAGAAACGACCGCAAACTTGCAAATGAAATACTAACACAGCTGTAAGGGGTCAGTTTTTTTATTATATAATGAATAATTATATAGAACGAAACCCTTCGTTGACACAAGGTTACAACCCTCTTAGTAAACAATAGAAGTAACCTATTATAATAATAACAATCGACTAACGGTCACATAATATAATTACATAGCTCAACAATCAATCACCAATCGATATATTACTTAGCAGTTGTGTTATCTACTTAAGAGTAATCATACAAAAGGCAAAAGGTTTATTTCTTGTCAGAATAATGGCGAAGCCTTAATGTACGGGCGTAATGAGTCGGGCGAGCGGGTGCCAAATGTGTCCAGTAACAACATCACTAACCTGTAATTAAAAACATACCTGAACACACCATCGTTTATCTAAAGCACAACCTAATATATACGAGGGGCGTTCAATTATTAGTTTATCAAACAATTACCAATTACACGCTCCACTGAGCGACTCAACATCAATGACTATTTATACTCAAACTCCACTGCGCAAGCTAACATTAAGAGCAGTTTCGACATAACGCTCCACTGAGCAACTTCCACATTAACAGCAGTTCCTACTCAATGTTCCACACGATAGTTACTCAAACAATAGTTTCTCAGAAAATAGTTTAACCTGTGTGTTTAGTTGGGTGCTGTACCCGGTACTGGGTCCGCGCCGGCTTCCAGGAGTGCAATGAAGCAGTAATTGTTTTGTGAGATTTGACCTTTTCAAGTCTGGCTTTGTCACAGGATTTAGAGAACCAGGGCTTTTGAGTGGCTGAAGAGGTTTTCTGCGTACGTGGAATAAATAAGTCTATGCCAGCTTGGATAATTTCGGTGACGTTTTGTGAGATATCAGAGGGGTCAGGATGAGAGAAGCAGACAGACGCCCATGGAAATAAGGAAAAGTAATCCCTCATTACTTTCCAGCTCGCGGAGTTGTAGTGCCAAACGTTACGTGGGTGTGATGATTGTGTGACCTCGGGTGGCATTGCGCAGGAAGCAGTGACCACGCCGTTGTCTGAGCGACCAAGTAGGTGGTCTGAGCAACCAGGTGTTAGTAGTCGGGTTAAACAGAGTGGCGTATTCTGGAACTATACGTTCATCTAACAGAAAGAACACAAGTGTTTTCATGTGTGCAAATATAGCGGAAGATTATGCGTCTCCATTAATCATATCCAAAGAACCAATAGCTGGCACCAATAGATGGCACCCCCTGGAAAAGAATTTTTAGGTACTGTCTGCACAAAAGTCCCTTGTTTCAAAAGTGAAAGGCCGGTGGTAGTCTATGACAACCACGCATGTAAGCTCTGAAGTTATAAAAACGCCAGTGGCTGTGAGGGGGTCAATTTTAAAGTTACCCTCTCAGAGCAGTCACGCATTTAAACCCCTTGATTTGTCAGTGTTCAAAACTTTGAAGAGAAGAGAAGTAGGTGAGGTGTCAAATGCACCAGGAAATTGATTGCATAATACTTAGGTGAAACTTGACAGTTTCTGAAAAAGAGTATCATACAAAATTGTTTTAAAAAGGATGGTATTATACCGGCCAAAAGGAATGTAATTCCATGTGAGAAGTTTTATCCAAATGTTGGGTTCTCGAAAATCATAATTCATCTCCAAATTCACTGCAGCATGTAACAGCAAAAACAGGTTCTTACGCCCATGACAGGGGTGATACTCCTACGTCTATACTTATCAATCTACCCTCTACATCTAAAGCAACCCGCATCAATGGAGGGATAAGATTTGACACTCTACTAGTTGCCTTTGTTAAACAATGAAGCCAGCCAACAAGGTTTCAAAAAAAGACTGGCGTCAAGTGCTGAGGTAGTCAGTAGTGAAAGTGCTACCGTGAAGAACCCTGTTGCCACTTCACCAAAAACAAACAATTCTCCTAATGACGAAACATTGAGAGATTTATCATTTCATGGTTCTGACAGCTAAGAATTCTCGTGAAAATAAGAATAATTTAGTAATATGTGTATAGCATTAATTTGAAATTCGTCGGTGGTGTTTTGTACCTAACTTAAAATGTGGCAATGTCCCAGGTTAACTTCGGGGCATAGAGAACGCTATTTTTCTATATTGAGTTCAAACTTTCAATTGGTGCACAAATCTCATTTTTAATGCTAGCTATTGGCAGCTACTACAAAGAACATGTAAGTTGATTATGTTAATAACATTTTGGATAGATTAGGCTGCAAAGTATATACTGTGTATACTCTTACCACGATTACCGAAATAACAATTGATTGGTTTTGATTAATCCTGAGAGGTGTCTTCATTTAATTAACGGTTTGGGTGAGCTTGTTAGCCAGGATAATTGGACGTGATTTCCCAAATAAAAATTTTCCTGTCATTAATAATTTAAACAAGTTTGTCAAGGCAATCGAACTATACGTTCAGAAGAAAAATATTTGTTACGAAAAATATTTGTTTCTTAAAAATATTAAAAGTCGAAGACGCAGCAAGTGCGTTATGGTAGTGAATTTTCATAAAAATGATCTGGCACAAAATATTTTATTATAACTTTTTTTTCTTTTAACATAGAAATCTAAATTTTGGTGTATAGTTTACATTTTATATCATAAACCTACCTACCAAATTTGGTTATCATAGAATTTTTATTTTTTAATATAAAAATTTTTTTCAAATGAAAACTCAAAATTTTTCCGGAAAACCTCGTCCAATTTTTCTGATTAACAAACTTATCAAAGACATTTACAAAAGGAAGGTACGTGCCAAATTTTATCAAAATCAGCCCATTATTCTTTGAGATAAAAATTTTTTTTGAATGAAAACTCAAAATTTTCCCGGAAAACCTCGTCCGATTTTCCTGGCTAACAACCTTATCAAGGCCATTTACAAAAGGAAGGTACATGCCAAATTTTATTAAAATCGGCTTATTACTTTTTGAGATAAAAATTTTTTTCGAATGAAAACTCAAAATTTTCCCGAAAAACCTTGTCCGATTTTCCTGACTAACAAACTTATCCAAGCTATTTACAAATGAAACGTACATGCCAAATTTTATCAAAATCGGCTTATTACTTTTTGAGATAAGAATTTTTTCGAATGAAAACTCAAAATTTTCCCGGAAAACCTCGTCTGATTTTCCTGGCTAACAAACTTATCAAGGCCATTTACAAAAGGAAGGTACGTGCCAAATTTTATTAAAATCGGCTAATTACTTTTTGAGATAAGAATTTTTTTCGAATGAAAACTCAAAATTTTCCCGGAAAACCTCGACAGATTTTCCTGACTAACGAACTTATTCAAGCTATTTACAAAAGAAACGTACATGCCAAATTTTATCAAAATCGGCCCATTATTTTTTGAGTTATCGGTGTGACACACATATATATATATATATATATATATATATATATATATATATATATATATATATATATATATAAATATATATAAATATATATATATATATATATATATATATATATATATATATATATATATATATATATATATATATATATATATATATATACATATAAAAATTGAAACTAACCCCGGATATGGGTTCTAGGGGTCCTAGTTCGCGCTCATTTGCAAAATTTTTTTCAAAATTCAAAAGTCGGGATCTCCCTAGTGAATTTTTTCTACGAAAATTCACTAAAATGTAGTACAAAAGGAAACATTGTGGAAGAAATTACATACACCAAAATAAAGGTGTTCTAGGCTAATGGAAAATTGAGTTATTAAAAGAAATGTTTTATGAATATTTTCTATAAAAACCTGCAGGTAATCGGTTATTTTAGAAATCATTTTTGATAAGTGCGTCTAAAACTGAGGCACTGGGTACCTACATGGTATATTTATAAATAAAATCAATAGAATCGGTGATTCATTTCTTTCTAATAATAAAATCGAGTCGCTACTCAGTACTGAGGGTTAGCAGAAGAATTCAGTTCAATCCATGCTTGGGAATTGTAACCAGAAACGATAACTATCTTAGGATAAGAACGATAATTAGATTTTATTGAAGATAGAGAATTCTAATAGTGCAAAAACTATCCTGATACACTAACATATGTTACAGTCCGTAAGCAGAAACTTAAGCGCGCCACACAAACTTCTCAGTCGTTAAATTAAAAATCGTAAAATTAATATCACATCAGGTTGTACATCGGAAGATTGTGCTTTTTGCGGTCATATAATGTTCTCATCAGTCATTCAGCTCCGATAGTAATGAAGCTACGTTAATGATCATTAAAGACACCTCGTTCTTCATTTTTCTTCAATCAATCTTCAGGAATCGATCAGCTATTTGTATACATTTACATACACACCCAACTGCGTAATCAAGTAAAAGATCGAATCTTTGATCAAAAAAAGTTGATTTAATTTGATTACATACGTCTTAGATTCAGCTGCCGTTATCCTACGAGTGAGCATGATTTTTAAAGCATTTCCGAAGTTATGGAAATAAATAAATCCTGTTCTCTCGACTCAATCCGTAAGTTACTAAAAAAAAACTGATTTGCGCAATATAAGAAGTAGGTATCTGCACTAATTGAAAACTTGTTCAGTAGAGCTAAAACCCTATTTTTGTACTTAAACACACTCACACACGCACACACACAGATATATATATATATATATATATATATATATATATATATATATATATATATATATATATATATATATATATTGTGAAACACACTTATGGAATAAAATTTATTATTGAACAAAAAATAGTTTTTGTGGAAAACTCTGAGACAGATGAGGTTTAATTTGTCGAAGATGATCTTATAATCATAGTTAAAAAATTAAACTCCCACCATTTTACCCCCACCACTTTATCCTTTTTTTTAATAGCAACCCTACATTTTTTCACCACAATTCGATTAACCACGTTTTTCTGAATGCAGAGATACCCCATATGTATGGTCTAATATTACAGTTTTCAATACAGGGTGGAAAATTAATACCGGAATATTAAAACTAAAGAGTTTACCCTGAAATTCAAATTTCGAAAATAAACTTTAAAAAACGTCCATTTCTTATAATAAATGTTCAAAATGTCCTCCATTTACTTGCACACAACGAAATAATCTGCTCTGGAATTCTTCACTGACTCTTATCTTAAATTTCTTATCTTGTTTTTTTATCTAAAATGTACTTCGTATCATTAATCGTTTCTTATTAACTACCAATTTTTGCAATGTGGACGGTGAAATTTAACAGTTATGTTTTATTTTGTGGTGTATTGTGTTGAATGCGCGGTCTCCTAATAAGTTAGTCATAATTTTGTTCCGATAATTCCATTTAATTTTTGGTCTAATAATGCGATACTTAACTGAAACTCTGTGAACAGAAATATTAATAATGATTGGGTAGAACACAGGCACAAGTTGTTAATCTATATAATGAAAAACATCCAGATTTGCCCCCACTAACCCAGAGAACTCTGTCTAATATACATTCAGTTTCGTCATTATGGACACGTTAAACCACTGCCTAGGAGAACCAAGTTT
Organism: Tillus elongatus; assembly: GCA_964006375.1. Classification (NCBI taxonomy): domain Eukaryota; kingdom Metazoa; phylum Arthropoda; class Insecta; order Coleoptera; family Cleridae; genus Tillus; species Tillus elongatus. The sequence goes on from OZ023264.1 coordinate 139,750,310, forward strand.
GTTGAAGAAGATGTAAAACTCAATATTTAATTTGCTTTTCAAGAAGAAGCAACAACTACTACCCGTCAAGTTGCACATGAAAATTATGTTAGTCAGTCAACAGTTTTAAGGTGTCTCAAAAACGAAAAAATGCATCCCTACAAACTATAACACGTTCAATAGTTGACTGACCGTGATTCTAATAGAAGACTGCAATTTTGTGAACAACTGCTGGACATGTTACATAGAAATGTTAGTTCTTGTGCTGACGTTCTATTTTCCGATGTAGCGACATTTCTTCTGAACGGCGATGTAAACAGGCAAAACTGCAGATACTGAGATGCCGAAAACCCCCACTGTATGCGACAAACACACGCTCACCGTCCTCAGAATTTGAACGTTTGGGCTGGTATCATTGGTGATCACGTAGTTGGACCTGTTTTTATAGAAAATCTAAACGGTCCAAGATATTTAGAAATGCTAAGAGAACAGGTTGTCCCAATGTTAGCAGAATTGTATCCAAATGTAATGGAACCTAATATTCCTCATGAAATGATATAATTCCAACAAGACGGTGCATCGCCCCACTTTGCTCTTCAAGTACGGGAATATTTACACGAAGTCTTTCCACAAAGATGGATTGGACGAAGAGGTTTCGTATAATGGCCCGCTAGATAACCAGATCTTACACCTCTTGATTTGTTTTTATGGGGATACCTTAAAAACAGAGTGTATAAAACGCAACCTGCTGATTTAGATGATTTGAAATTGAAAATAACAACAGAAATTAGGAACGTAACGCCTGACGTGTTGAACAGAGTTAGGGAAGAATTTCAGAACAGATTATTTCGTTGTGTGCAAGTGAATGGAGAACATTTTGAACATTTATTATAAGAAAATGACGTTTTTATTATGTTTAGTTTTGAAATTTTCATTTCAGGGTAAACTTTAAAAATTGTAATATTAGACCACACATATGGGGTATCTCCGCATTTATAAAAACATGGTCCATTGAATTGTGATGAAAAAATGTAGGGTTGCTATTTTTTTTAATGGACAAAGTGGTGGGGGTAAAATGGTGAGAGTTTAATTTTTTTAACTATGATTATAAGATAATGTTCGAAAAATTAAACTTCATGTATCTGCGTTTTCCACAAAAACTATTTTTTGCTGAATAATGAATTTTACTCCATAAGTGTGTCTCACACTGTATATATATATATATATATATATATATATATATATATATATATATATATATATATATATATATATATATATATATATATATATATATATATATATATATATATATATATATATATATATATATATATATATATATATATATATATACTCTCGAACGCGTTTAGCTGTCCTGGTTGTCTAACATTTTTTATTAATTTTAGATTATCTTCATTAACATGATGATTATTATTCCAAATATGTCGAGCGAGGGAAGATCTATCTATAGTACCGTAACGTAATTGGGCTAAGTGTTCTTTGGATCCAATTCCAATCGATCTTTTTGTTTGTCCGACGTACTTAAGATTACAATCTTTACAACTTATTTCATAAATTTTCGACATTTTCTCCGTACTATCGTTGTCTTTTGGGTTACCTATCAAGTTTTTTAAGGTATTTTTTGTCAAAAATTTTAGCTGCAAGTTGACTTTTTTTTTCAAATTCTATCTAGACCCCTCGTGATTCGAGGTGCAAATGCTAAGCGAACAAAGTTTTTGTATCTGCGTTTTCCACAAAAACTATTTTTTGCTGAATAATGAATTTTACTCCATAAGTGTGTCTCACACTGTATATATATATATATATATATATATATATATATATATATATATATATATATATATATCTGTGTGTGTATGTGTATTCATTACTTTATGAATATTTATTGTTTTTTTTTTTTTTGGTATCTCAATAGAATGTTGCCTCGCTGTATTGAGGTTTTTGATTTTAAGTACACTTGGAGAACCCACATTACCACAACACATATAAAAAAATCTGACAGTCATCTCACTAACCAAATTTGCGTGATCAGAGGATTAAAAATTGTAAAAATTTATCGACCACAACTGCGTTTATATTCTGTGCTGGTATTCGTCTCAGACGATTGACGGTGGTTCACAATTCAAATAAAACAACAGTTCCGCTGCTTGCTTGACAAAAATTCCCTATAGCCGAATTCGGTTACCATCACTCTTGCGCTCCACTTTTGGCGCCATCTCGCGTAAAGTATATAAGGTATAGAGATTAGCCGGTGAAAAGTATTTGCGAGCCCGGAAGAGGAAACCTAATTTCTTAGCAGCCGCTTCTGCAATCGATGTGACATGTTCGTGCCAATTGAGATTTCGATCCACAGAAATGCCAACAAGTGAAAAGGACTCATTACTTTGAATAACTTGGTTGTTCATTGTGATAGGGCTGGTGTATCTCTTATGAGAAAGAAAGCAAGACTGAGATTTGGTGGGGTTGAATTGTACAAGATTTCTACTTCTCCAGTCTAATATTTTTTGAAGATCCACGGAGACAGAACCCTCCATGAGTCTGCGATCCTCATCTAATTGGGCTAAAGAGACAGGCCTAGAATATTGTATATTTGAGTGGAGGGTGCTGTCGTCCGCATAACTGTGAACTGGCTTGGATGTGCTAGAGAGGAGGTCATTGATGTGGAGAATAAATAAGGTAGGGGCTAAAGCTGAACCTTGAGGAACTCCTGCATTAATTGGATACAGTTTAGAGGAATGGCCATCCACGACAACAGAAATGCTCCGGTTGGAGAGGAAATTTGCTGTCCAGGTACAGAGTTTGGTGGTAGGCTATAGGCTGGAAGTTTATTAAGCAGCGCTGCGTGCCAGACCTGGTCGAATGCTTTGGATATGTCTAGAGCGACAATCTGGGATTCACTGTGTAGTAATATTTTTATTTCAACAACACACCACGAGGGCTCACAGCCTAAATACTATCGTACCATGGGTGTCGACAAGGAGGAAAGAGGCAACTTGTTAATTTTGGACTTGAAGGTTTGAAGGTTCGGAGGAGAAAGAAAAACATGTGCCGGCAAGGAATTCCACAACTTGGAAGTCCTCGGGACAACAAGATGTTTTATGTCTGGTGACATGGACAGTAAAAGGGTGCATTCGCTCTGTTCCCCTGGTAGATCTGTTGGGGGCAGCAGGTGGAGGAACTATGGAAGAAAGCTCCTCCGATCAGTGCCCGTGCAGATATATGTAAAAGAGAGAGAGACGTCATCAACGGCACGTCGTTGGGCAAGGGATGGCAGCCTTTGGGTGAGGGTAGGGTCACCGATGAGACGTATAGCTCTCTTCTGAATTAAGTCCAGGATAGCGAGTGTAGAATCGGTAGCGGCACCGCAGATGTGGGAGCAGTATTCGAGGTTTGGCCTCATTTGTGAAGTATATAAGGTATAGGGATTAGCTGGTGGAAAGTATTTGCAAGTCCGGAAGAGGAAACCTAATTTCTTAGCAGCCGCTTCTGCAATTGATGTGACATGTTGGTGCCAATTGAGATTTCGATCCACAGAAATGCCAACAAGTGAAAAGGACTCATTACTTTGAATAACTGGGTTGTTCATTGTGATGGGTCTAGGGCTGGTGTATCTCTTATGAGAGGCAAGGCTGAGATTTGATGGAGTTGAATTGTACAAGATTTCTAGTTCCTCAGTCCAATATTTTTTGGAGATCCACAGAGACAGAACCCTCCATGAGTCTGCGATCCTCATCTAATTGGGGTAAAGAGACAGGCTTAGAATATTGTATATTTGAGTGGAGGGTGCTGTCGTCCGCATAACTGAATTGGGTTGGATGTGCTAGAGAGGAGGTCATTGATGTGGAGAAGAAACAAATTAGGGGCTAAAGCTGAACCTTGAGGAACTCTTGCATTAATTGGATACAGTTTAGAGGAATGGCCATCCACGACAACACAAATGCTTCGGTTGGCGAGGAAATTTGCTGTCCAGGTACAGAGTTTTGGTGGTAGGCCATAGGCCAGAAGTTTATTAAGCAGCTCTGCGTGCCAGACCTGGTCGAGTGCTTTGGATATGTCTAGAGCGACAATCTGGGATTCACCGTGTAGTTCCATAGACTTGTTCCAAGAATGGGTGACAAAGGAAAGGAGGTCGGCAGTTGATCTGCGCTGACGGAATCTATACTGCCTGTCCTGGATTAGACTGTGTTTTTCAAAAAAAAAATGTAGTTCGGTGTTTATATATTTTTCTTTCACTTAAGAGACGACTGAAAGGAAATAAAAAGGCCTGTAGTTGCTAGGAAGCGCTTTGGGGACGGGTTGTACTCGAGCAGTTTTCCAGTTACTAGTGGATATGCCTCTTTGTAAGATGTCTAAAACAGACGAGTCAGGACAGGAGCAAGTTCTGGTGCGCATTTTTTTAGAACAATTGCTGGGATTTTGACAAGGCCAGAGGCTTCCCTGGTTTTAAGAGAAGGGATCATCTTTCGTACCTTTTTAGTTTTGAAAATGATATCCGTCATTTTATGCGCGACATTGGAGACTGTTGGTGGTTGAATATTTGGAGGTGGGTTGAGGGTAGAATTGCCAGCGAACAAGGAGGCAAAAAGTTCATCCTTGTCCAGGGCGGTAGAAACAATTTCATCCCCTGAAACAAGAGGTGGGAACGTGGTCTTGCAGAAATTATTCCCAATAGATTTAGCAAGAGTCCAGAAGGGTTTGCTGTCGTTGGAGCTTTAGAGGACTTTGTTTTTAATGTGGTTATTAAATGAGTTTTTTCCTCAGAAAGAATGCGGACATAGCGGTTTCCTGCGTAGTTAAATGCTTGGCGGTTTTCTTGACTGGGATTGTGTAGAAGCGTTTTGTGAGCTTTGACCTTTTCAAGTCTGGCCTTGTCATGGGATTTAGAGAACCAGAGCTTTCGAGTGGCTATTAAAAAGAATAAGAAATTATCGACACAGCTATTGCATTATAAACAGCAAGTGAAATAGCAATAGATGTGATATTTATTGATTATTAATTCTTAAAATCTGCAGTGATAGCTAATTTGTGGAAGGATATACCGTAGCACAGAAAATGTCATAATATATGCGAAAAATATGCAAAATATACATGCATGGTTTCTTTATGGTCATTACTTTTTGCAACAGATTTTTTTCAATTACCATAACAATAACGCTATTAAATTATATTTAGTACACAATAGGGATGGGCACCTAACATCGATGTTTTTGGAATATCGATATTTTCCATTGAACATCGATGTTTAAAACATCGATGTTGTAATTTCGATGTTATATTTTTAACATCGATGTTACTTGTAATCATCGAAACATCGTTACGTATCCCACAAATCCTGTTGCAAATGCATATCGTTTGCAAATTAAAAAAATTGTCTTGCTATTGTTTGACGACAGATATATGGACAGATATGAAATGTAGAAGTTTTATTGGTGTTACTATGCACTTTGAAGATAACAATTCCATACATTCTGTTGACTTAGGTGTATATCTTTTAGATGAACGGCATACAGCCGAATACATTTCAGGAGTGTTAAAACGTATATCTGAGGAATGGGGTATCCTATAAACTAAAGTTACTACTGTTGTTACGGATGGAGCGGCCAATATGACAAAAGCTATCGAGGAAACGGTTTCCAAAAAAAAGCACATGCATTGCTTCGCTCATCAAATAAATTTAGTTGCTGACAGAGCTATAAAATCTATTTCGGAATTGTGATCAGTTATATCTAAATTAAAACAATTGTAACGTGGTTTAGGCATTTAGTGGTAGCTGCTGATGAATTGCGGAAGGCACAAACAAGCGACCATAGACCTGAAAAAAAAATTTATACAAGAGGTGTCCACCCGCTAGAATTCCACATACTACATGATTAATCGTTTTCTTGAACTGCGGGAATACATAAATACCATAGTGAACAGACATCCTTCTGCCCCCACAATGGTTACAGCCAAGGAAGTTCTTGAACTGAATAAAATCATTGAACTTCTAAAGACGTTAGAAGCAGTAACAACAGAAATTTGTGGTCAAAAGTATATTAGTTCGAGTCTTGTAATCCCTCTCACGTATAATTTGGAAAAAGAAGTCTCACACATTGAATGTGATGTAAACGACACCTTAGGTATTTCACTAAAAGTATCACTTCTCCAAGAATGTAGGAAACGATTTTCTGTTGTTGAACAAGTCCAACAATTAGCCCTGGCAATCTTGCTGGATCCGAGGTTCAAAAAGATTTATTTTAAGAGTCCTCATAATGTTGCAGCAGCAGTTAATCTAATACAACAGTTATCACTGTTAGCAGAAACGCAAGGAGATGATGACCACAATCGCGAAATAATAGAAAGTGAAACGACAAATAATAAACAGGACACGGGTAAGTAGGCTAGATTGTCACAATGATGTTTGGATTTTTAACATAATTATAGTTACTCCAAAGGGCAATATATGGGCGCATCATTCTCAGTTAGTTCAAAAGAGTGCTTTACAAGAGAAAGAACAATTAAGCGAAATGTCTTTGTATTTAAAGAATCCTCTAATTAATCTTACCGAGAATCCACTGAAATGGTGGTCAGATAATAAAAATGTATGTCCCCATTTATACCCTGTCGCGAAAAAATTCTTGTCCATAGTGGCGACTTCTGCACCGGCAGAATTTTTTTTCCAAAGCTGGACAGACAGCCGCGCAAGAAAGAAACCGTTTAACTGGAGAACACTTGGGCAAAATATGATTCCTTCAGTCCATTGACAGAGATTACTGGAGTATATAAAACTCTATGGTGAGATTATCAGTATTATCACTAATATTGGTGAATTATATATATATATATATATATATATATATATATATATATATATATATATATATATATATATATATAAACAGGGTTATTAACAGTTTAGAATTAAATTTGAAGTTTACTTTTTATTATTAAAGTCATTAATTAGAAGTTAAGTTTTTCTATTTTTGTTTTACACATTCTTTCTTATTTTATTGCAGTACAATAAACATTTATTTATTTTTGTTACCACTTATTTTTTGTATTACTTGCACCTGTCATAATCTGCATCGGAATATGTTTTTATTTTCTAATGCCTACAAAACTACAAACTATTTTTTTTTCTCGGAAGAACATAGAATTATAGAATTTTTAAATTCACAATTATTTTGAAAACATCGATGTTTCTCAACATCGATGTTTTCCAGCCGATGTTTTTCCTACCATCGATAGTAGGTTTCGATGTTAAACATCGATGTTAACATCGATGTTTTAAGAAATGTGCCCATCCCTAGTACACAAGTTAAATTTATAGAAATAATAAAATTGAAGTTTCTATGTTATTGGGAAAATGTAATACGAATATTCTTCGAAAAACGTATATGAAAAATCGCTAAAATAAAGCACTATTTGCGCCACGGGCATAACGACAAAAAATATGTTTAGTAAGCTTAGTTTTTCAATATCTTGTGGCAAATTGGTGCATATGCAACTTCAACCTAGGCATGTTCTAAAGGCGTCTTCTGTTTTAACACTCCACAAATTAACTTAAAATCAGACACGATTTCCTTCGTAAAGGAATCCACAAATAACAAGTTTTAAAAACGTATTAAGAGAATGTTGTATTTTAATGTAACAGTGTCTGGACCCGACGTTGATCTCATGGAAAGATAGCATGATCAAATCACTTTTGTGTAAATGCCGCCGATCCACGCAAACCAATTAAGAGACACGTATAATTGAGAGAGGGCATATAACAATCAGGTACACTCTGTATACCTTCTAGACGTATATAGTAACTATTAAATATTGTAAGAATTTGTATGAATATGCGTTAAAATCAGCACGCGCCCCGTGAAAAAAAAACAGCACTGAAACTCTGTCCAAAAGTAATATAATAGAAACAGCATTATTGAAAATGTGTAAAAAATATTATCGCAGTTACAGGGGTGTATAAAAAATCTAAAATATGAAAAAAGACTATAAGGATGTGTAGTAAACATCTAGTTGCCGTTGGCTCATTTCGTTCACAAAGAAAATACTGAGTTACCTCACCAAAGTTCAATGATTTATTGGAAATCCAAATGTGAATTGCGTCATAAAGTCAAAGTGAGTGGCGTATTGATTTCAAAAAAGTCTGGATGCAGCAAGCGCATTATGGTAGCAAATTTTCATAAAAATATTGCAAAATACTGAGTTACCTCAACAAAGTTCGATGATTTATTGGAAATCCACATGTGAATTGCGTCATAAAGTCAAAGTGAGTGGCGTATTGATTTCAAAAAAGTCTAGATGCAGCAAGCGCGTTATGGTAGCAAATTTTCATAAAAATATTGCAAAATACTGAGTTACCTCAACAAAGTTCGATGATTTATTGGAAATTCACATGTGAATTGCGTCATAAAGTCAAAGTGAGTGGCGTATTGATTTCAAAAAAGTCTGGATGCAGCAAGCGCATTATGGTAGCAAATTTTCATAAAAATATTGCAAAATACTGAGTTACCTCAACAAAGTTCGATGATTTATTGGAAATTCACATGTGAATTGCGTCATAAAGTCAAAGTGAGTGGCGTATTGATTTCAAAAAAGTCTGGATGCAGCAAGCGCATTATGGTAGCAAATTTTCATAAAAATATTGCAAAATACTGAGTTACCTCAACAAAGTTCGATGATTTATTGGAAATTCACATGTGAATTGCGTCATAAAGTCAAAGTGAGTGGCGTATTGATTTCAAAAAAGTCTGGATGCAGCAAGCGCATTATGGTAGCAAATTTTCATAAAAATATTGCAAAATACTGAGTTACCTCAACAAAGTTCGATGATTTATTGGAAATTCACATGTGAATTGCGTCATAAAGTCAAAGTGAGTGGCGTATTGATTTCAAAAAAGTCTGGATGCAGCAAGCGCATTATGGTAGCAAATTTTCATAAAAATATTGCAAAATACTGAGTTACCTCAACAAAGTTCGATGATTTATTGGAAATCCACATGTGAATTGCATCATAAAGTCAAAGTGAGTGGCGTATTGATTTCAAAAAAGCGTGGATGCAGCAAGCGCGTTATGGTAGCAAATTTTCATAAAAATATTGCAAAATACTGAGTTACCTCAACAAAGTTCGATGATTTATTGGAAATCCACATGTGAATTGCGTCATAAAGTCAAAGTGAGTGGCGTATTGATTTCAAAAAAGCCTGGATGCAGCAAGCGCGTTATGGTAGCAAATTTTCATAAAAATATTGCAAAATACTGAGTTACCTCAACAAAGTTCGATGATTTATTGGAGATCCACATGTGAATTGCGTCATAAAGTCAAAGTGAGTGGCGTATTGATTTCAAAAAAGCCTGGATGCAGCAAGCGCGTTATGGTAGCAAATTTTCATAAAAATATTGCAAAATACTGAGTTACCTCAACAAAGTTTGATGATTTATTGGAAATCCAAATGTGAAATTTTACGTCATAAAATTAGTGGCGTATTGATTTCAAAAAAGTCTGGATGCAGCAAGCGCATTATGGTAGCAAATTTTCATAAAAATATTGCCAAGCACGGAAGATAACAGAATAATTATAATCTAAAATTCGTCTGAGAAAAACGTTTTTTCGCAAAACCAGTTTGATGGGGTTAGCTGGGGAACTCATCGACGAGATCAATGAAGGCCAACTTGAAAATAGGGAAGGAATTTTCCATTTTGTAAATAACTTGGATAAGTTTTTAGCCTGCTCAAACCAGTTTTTCTGTTAATAAAGTGACTCTAGTAAAATTAAGTAACACATTGGCTTCATAGACACTAGTACAAACAAAATGTCTAGCTTCTGTCTTCAAAGAAAAAGAAGACATTTATTTTTCTTTCAGGAAACCAAGACAGTACAATATTAAAAGGTTTGTGTGATAAAAACAACTTATTCAATTAACTAATTGTTGTTGCCCTTACTCGGTGAAACCATTCCGTACTAAATACAGGGGTACTAGTGCAGTCAGATTATGGGTTTGACTTTGAAATGAGAGATCATAAGCTGGAAACTCGTACTCACCTTCATTTCTGGCGTTTTAAAAGTTGTCTCAAAAATCTCATGAATTCTCGTGTCTGCGGCGTAAGTTATTCGAGATCAAAGGTCACAAAAATCGGGTTTTCGCGATTATCTAGGGTACTATAGCACCAATGATGTTAACATTTATTATAGAAATTGCGGGGCATAAAATTTTCGACAAATTTTGTTGCCAACATTTTACAACTCTACTATCGACGGACCCATCCAGACCAAGCATTTCAATTGCATTGTGTACTTTGTAATCCGGATTTGATGGTACTCTGGTACTTGGTAATCCGGACCTGAGTTTCTAGACGTCTATTTCATTCAAATTACTAAAATCGATCATGGGGGATTTCCTCGACTTCCTAAATTCGACAGGGATCTGATATCTAGGAGTTAGCATAAGCAGTATGTGCCTTTGTTTTGACTGCTACATATCGCCTATGAAGATAAATTACTTCGCTGTTTGTCGGCTTTTTATACAAACACATATTAAAATGCCTTCCAAACGACCACATACTACTTTGTCAATCAAACAAAAATCCGATATAATTGAAATACTAGCCCGTGGTGAAAGTGGAAAAGTGTTGACAAATGAATAGTGGGTAGGAGCATCAACAATTTCCGATATAAAGAGAAATAAAGACAAAATCAAAAGATATGGTATTTTAAAAATCATTTTGGACTTTTACATTGTATATATGTTTCTTCTTTTAGATTTATTAGGAAGTGTGATTCCGGTCCCGGCACCAGAAGAATGTTACGAAAAGCCGAATATCCAGAAATGGAAACTCGTTTGTATGCATGATTTTGTACGCAACGATCAAGGCACGTCCCGATTTCATATGACAATTTATTTTGCAAGGCAAAGCAGTTTTATACCGAAGCCTATGCAAATGATAATTTTAGAGCCAGCAGAGGCTGGATTTCGAATTTCTGAAAAGGACATGCTGTGCGTGCTTTAAAAGTGTCAATGCTTTCGTAATTGCATTTGTTGAGAAGATAAAGCAGTTGAACCTCGCAACTACGCAAATATAAAATGCAGATGAATCTGCTAAGGATTGGAAAATGTAACCTGAAGAAACGCTGGTTCGTTCTCAGGCAAAGACCGCACCAGGTCGAAAAATAAGCAGAGAACGCGTTACATTTCTAGCATGTTGCATTGCCGATGGTTTACAAAAATTGAAGCTGTTAGCGATGGCAAAGGCAAAACATTTAAGAGCATTTAAAAATGTCAACATAGCCGTTGAATACAAATAATCTGCCGATGCATGGATGACTACAGCCATTTTTAGACTGGTTTCACGGCTCACTTATTCCGCAAGTTAAAAGTCACTTGAGACGTCTTAACTTACCTCAAAGAGCCCTGTTAATCGTCGACAATGCCTCGAGCTATAAGAACTGTAGAAGACCTGACTAGTGAAGATGGACAATTTACAACATTATTTCTTCCACCAAGTTTTATAGCACTTTTGCAACCTATGGATGAAAATCAAAATTGTTTTATCAGAAAAGTTTTTTAGTCCATATTTAATCCAATAACGAAGAGAACGTTGTTTAGTTATTAAAGCCTATTAACTTAAAGGACGCTGTATGCCTACTAGCAATACGTGGAAAAAAGTATCTCCTGAAATATTGCAGAAGTGCTGACATAAAATTATGGCGCAGGTAGCAAATAATGATCCAAACACTGAATATGATGCTGAAGATCTGATTCCTCTGAATGGGTTGCCACGCAATATGATGTCTTTGGCTGAAAAGGTAACAGATGTTTCAGATATGCTCAATGTTCTTACCGATCAAAACCTCACCAACGTGGAAATAAGCAGCTGGGTTGAAAATCACGAAGATTTGTTACTACTGGAAGATATAAATGCTACAGATGAACACCATGATAGTGGCAAAGAAGTTGCAGAGTGTGATAATACAAACCAAACTGTTAAGAATGACGAGGCGGTTAAAAGTGGTCAGAATAAATTAAGATCCCATTACATGATGTTCTTGTTCTTCAAAGATTAAAAAAACTCTGGACGCAGCAAGTGCGTTATGATAGTGAATTTTCATAAAAATGTTTTTAATAACAAATATGTGTGTTTTTTTAAGAAAGGAGGCATCAAATTTGGTTACCAGTATAACCTATATAGTAAAAACAATGTGCCATGTTTCATCAAAATAACTTTATTGTGTGAAAATGTACAAAATGTTCCAAAAGTAAACTTAAAGTGTTCCCGAAAAAACACGTTTCTTGGTTAACCTTATAGGTTAATAGCAAATTGAGCTGTTCAAATATGAAACATTTGATCAAAATTAGCTACCATAACGCACTTGCTGCATCCAGAATTTCTTTTCTTACAAACATGCATTATATTTCGATGGAAAATGCAAAAATCCAATAGCATAAGGCGTGTTTGATTAAAAAAAAAAGGAAATTTGTATCACCAACGACTTATGGGCCACCCTGTGATTGTAGAAATATTATTTTAAGATGTAGCTCAAGACACCCTATAATTAATATATACAAAAAATTTTCATATCTTATATAATAACGGATATATTGAGCTTTATTGATTTTTTACGAAAATTCGACAAAAATTATATATCATTAAACGATAAACTCTATAGCTAAGGCTACTGCCAAGCATCAGAGAAAGGGTCTATTTGAAATGAATTTTCTGGAAACATTTTAGTAAAATGAAGGACAATGACGGTTGAAACTAAGACTTCAGGGTTTGTAAAACATTCTTCTTGAGATATTTTATTTCTATAGCCCGTATTAGATTCAAGTTATTTGCCTAAATGTTGCCAATTTTGACATTTTAAATCGCCACTTTGACGTTTTGAGGAAAACCCCAATTTATTTTTCTTTAAATGCCTATAACTTTTTTGTCTTTTGACATACATAACTAAGTTTTGGCAGGTAACTTACCTATAAGGATGTAGACCTGCGTACCAAATTTGCTTGCCCTTACTTTGTTAATTCCGGAGATATAAATTTTTTTCGGAAGAAAACACAAAATTTTCCGGGAAAACCTGGGCAGATTTTTCTGGCTAACGAACTTATCTAAGCCATTTGCAAAAGGAATTTTTTTACCAAATTTAATCAAAATCGGCCCATTATTTTTTGAGTTATCGGTGTGATACATATATATATATATATATATATATATATATATATATATATATATATATATATATATATATATATATATATATATATATATATATATATATAATATATATATATATATATATATATATATATATATATATATATATATATATATATATATATATAAACATATAAAAATTGAAACTGACCCCGGATATGTTTTCTGGGGGGCCTAATTAGCGCTCATTTGAAGAAATTTTTTCAAAATTCAAAAGTCGGCATCTCCTCATTAGTGAATTTTTTTTAAGAAAATTCACTAATAAAGAGCTTTTATAATGAACCAAAAAGGGATCAAGCAAACAAAAATTACAAATTACTTCACAAAATAATATAAAAGTTAACAAATGTGTTTCTCTCTTACATAATTTTTTGTTTGTGTAACATTTTCAATTGTTTTGTATTTAATGTTTCACTTAGTAATAAAAAAACTGCCCGCTTTAGTAGTTCGAAATATTTACTAGTCCGAATCACCGCGGTTTTCATTAGTCCGGATTACCGAGGTCGTACTGTGTTAAAATATTTAAAAAATTGTGGACCTTATGAAAAAATCTGAACTAATGACTATGGCTACACGTCTAAGTTAAATCAAATGCCGTATAATAATTCTTAAGTCAATTGTTTGTATTTATGTTTATAGTTAATAGTTTATATATGTGGGTGCTCGTATGTATGTATATATGTGTATATATGTATATATCAAAAGAAAAGTAGCATAGAGATGGGATCCAAACCAAGAAGCCGGAAAAATGTGCGAATGGTCTGACGACCGCAGCCATGAATGAAGACAACACACATGTGGGTGCTCCATTGTGTCAATGTCCTATGCTATCGAGACACAGTAATAAAAAAAAACAAGAAGCTATTTTCCGAAAGTCACTTCGGTCTCCAGTTATAAAATTATTACATTTTTTTAGGGCACCTTAACCAACGTTTAGGCAACAAGGCCCAGCGATTTGGAGGATATAAAAGAAAGCATTATCTAAACATGTGGGCTTTTAACACGGGAAATGTTACAGACCGTTCGTAAAAACTTCGAACAAAACCATTTTTATAGCACGGCATTAATTGGTTGTCAGTTTGAGTATTTGTGTAAGTTACCACGTAATTAAATAAATTCAAAAACCATGTGTAAATAACTACCCACATTTTAAATGCTGTTAGACAGTAAGGCAATTATCTCAGAAACAATTTGACCGCATTTCTCGAGCGAGGTGTCATTTTAAAGGGAATTCGATGCTCTTTTAACAAAAGTGTCAGTCGACCCGATTTTTCATTTGAAATTTTAGAGGTGAATCCGCTCTCTAATAAATGAAGTTACAGGATTGAAATTGGTTGGAAAAGGTGTCCCACTCGAATGGTATCCTACTATAGGCATCACAATATTTTTGACTGTTCAATAATATCATCGTTCATAACGCAATCAGGCAGACGACAATTTTCTTTACTTTAGAATAGCAAAAAAGTCTGGAAGCATCAAGTGCTCTAAAGTGGATTTTCATAAAAATATTTTTAATAGCAAACATCTGTTTTTCTAATGGAAGCAGGCATCCAATTTGGTTACCAGTATGACCTATATAGTAGAAAAAATGTGCCACATTTCATCGAGATAACGTTTTCCGAAAATAAAATTCAATGTTCCCGAAAAACTGGTCTAATTTTCCTATCCAACGAACCTATTCAAGCTATTTAATCCCAAAAAGCTTTTTGGCAAAAATCGCAAAAATAATTTGCATGAAAATTTACATACAATTTTTTCCCAAAAATCCGAAAACATTTTTTACAATAACTTATTAAACATTTTATATTATATTATTATCCCCTTCACATCTGACACACAAAATACATGATGTTCCATTTCAAATAATTCAGTTACGGCAGCTTGACCTTTTTTCAATTCAGTTATTATTTGACAGTGTCCTGTATAGGGCATTTCGATTTTTTAGACGAATAATATAAGCGAAGACCTCTCTGTATGCGTCAGTTTTATGGAATTATGTTATCTATTAGTTAAAATGACATATCATAATTTTTGATATGTGCCTAAAATGAGAAAACTTGCAAAACAATTGAAATAAATAAATTTTTCTTCCGGCAAACATGCATTAGGATTCGATGAAAAATGCAATAACATAAGGGATATCCTAAGAAAAATAAAATTTGTAACGACTTATGGGCCACGCTGTAATTGTTAAAATAAGTTTATAAGGTGGAGCTCAAGATATCATATAATTAACGAATACGATTTTTTCTCGTATCTTGTATAATAACGGATGTATTGAGCTTTACCGTAGAAATGCATCACCCTGTATATATGTAAATAGATAAAAACTAAAACTAACACCGGATGTCAGTTCTAGGACGCATAGTTTCCGCTCATTTGGAGAAATATTTTCAAAATACAAAAGTTGCATTCTCCTCATTGGCGATTTTTTCCTACGAAAATTTGAAAAAACCTATAGACTATAACCATAAACTCTATAACTAAAATGACTGCCAGAGCATCAGAGAAAGGGTCTATTTGAGATGAATTTTCTGGAAATATTGTAGTAAAATGAAGGACAATGACAGTTGAAGCTGAACCTTAAGGGGTTGTAAAACACTCTTCTCGCAACATTTTCTCTACATAACCCGTACTTTGACGTTTCAAATCGGGACTTTGACGTTTCAAAAGAAAAACCACAAAAAGGTTTTCTTTAAAAGCCCATAATTATTTTAATTGTAACTTACGGATCTAAATTTTGGTATGTGGTTTACCTGTTACAATATAAACCCGCGTGCCAAATTTGGTTCCCATAACTAGAGAAAACTCAAAATTTTTGGGAAAAAGTGGGCAGATTTTCCTGGCTATCGAACTTGTCCAAGCCACTTGCAAAGGTAAGGTACTCACCAAATTTGAGCAAAATCGTCCCATTATTTTTTTAATTATCTGTCATCTATTTCACGAAGCAAAAATCGTTAAAATACAATAGAACCAAAATAACAATAGCCTTGTTTTTATTTATAGAGTTTTAATAGAATATAGCGATTTTATTTTTATCCTTAGGTAGTAAGTACATTTACTATATTATACATTGATAATATTAAGGTAAAAATAAGTTTTTTGTAAATACGAATTGTAAGAAAAGACGCAGTGTTAGTTGATAAGGATAGTTTTTTTGTGCTTGTTTCAAAAAAGTGCAATGAATAAAAAATTGGATAATGGGAAAACGCGAGGCCTATGAACTTTGTTTTACCGAGGTACAGGAGAAAATATTTTTTGTAACACAGGTATACTTTATTTAAGGAGTCGACGACAGGTCGGAGAGGACGATTTGTAATTGAACTACCACAAGTGAAACTTGAAATTAGTGGACGTACGGCGTCACTGTAAATATGGAAGTTGAGAATTAAACGTGAAAGGCAAGTGCTTCATAATAAAAACATATTCAGTTTGAAATAAAACAAATATAAATGCGTATCTGGTACACGGTTTGTTAAGACCATTTTAAATAAAATGGAAATAAATTAGTAATCACAGGCAAACTACTAAAGCCAAACAGTAGATCAAATGGAAAGCAATAAGTACACCTCAAATGGAAGAGGCAATCAAGACAACATTCAGTAAGTCGTTTTATGAACTTTATCGAAATAAATGTGCTGACTCTTTTTCTATAGTGTGAATAGTTTTTAAGAATATTTTTGTCCCATTGATGATTTTAATGTCTATTTAGTTCACTAAGGGGGATATTGCATAAAGGCCGAATCACTATATCATAGTTAGGTAATTCATTGTGTTAAATAAATTTGATTTGTATTGATTTATCGACAATCTGTGATGATAAATTTGTATAACCTTTTTTAATGGAAATTTGTTAATTTAGTCAATCAAAAAAATAAAACATACTAGATTGTACTTACATAATCTGTTTAATTTTGACCTCAAATCAAACAAATATTAGTTATATGATAAAGTTAGGCTATTTTTTACCGTTAATTAAAAGTAAAATCAAAAGAACCCTATCATATATAATTTTTTTTAACTTCCAAACACTCGGGAGTACTATAATTTATAAAAACTATGTATTAAACAAAAATGCTAGCCCAAGCACAGAACCCTACCCATGAGATGAGAGAAAAATTTTAAATCACAGCAGTGAGTAAACAATTTTTAGCATAATTTCAGGATCATCAATATTAGCGTTTTTTTAATAAAGACGCCATTGAATTCTCATGCTCGACAATTGAAAGTGCTATAAAGGACACAAAATACCATAGCAATATATATATATATATATATATATATATATATATATATATATATATATATATATATATATATATATATATATATATATATATATATATATATATATATATATATATATATATATATATATATATATATATATATATATATATATATATATTATTATTTATTTATTTATTTATTTATAAATTGCAACAGACCCCGGATATGTGTTCTGAGGGGGCTACTTTTCAGTCATCTGAAGACATTTCTTTTTAATTTAAGTCGCGATCTCCTCATCAGTGATTTTTTTAAAGAAAATTCACTAAAAGGAGCCAGCAAAGGGTAATAAAAATCAGTTTCTAGTTACAGACATCAAAGTAGAAGGCGCTATAATCGACATGCCACTTAGCAGTGATCAATGAACTAGTACCTTATGGATAAATTATTTAGGACAGGTGGTCGTGGTCGGTGAGCGGGTCCAACATACAAAATTAGGCACGGATATTTGGACTATCTGAGTTGAACCAATAATATTAACGTTCATAACCTCTTTACCCATATGGCTATTTTATTTCACCTCAGAATGACAAGCGCTTTTCGAAAAAATGAACGTAGAATGAAATAATGAAGGTGTTTTGTTTTAAATGGTGCACTTTGTATAATATCACAAATAGACAAAACTAAAAGTTGAAAAAGTTAAAATGAAAAATGTTTATTGACCTTTTAAATAACGCTTTTTCTTAAAATTAAAATAAGGTGAAGCCGCTTGGTTCAAGGGTTCTAGTTCTAGATTTCAATTTGTCCGTTAATCCTCTATATACCTAGTATGTTACATACTTCAATGCTAAGAGATGGTTAAAAAGGTTAAGTACAAGACCATTTTTGCACAAACCGGCTAAGCAAAAAATTGTCTGACCTATTTTATTAGCCAACTGTTACATAGACTACTATTTGTGTTTTTTATTTTATAATGCTTTAGATTGATGTCTTCAGAACCCAAATAAGTAATAGTTGATTAGATGTATTATACTCTTGATGAACTCTTCTAATGAATGCACCTATATCTAAAGAGGACTTGCAAGTCAACTAGTTTTTATTTTGTTCTGGTAATTAACTGGAATTAGTTACCAATATGGAAGCAATTATAGAAAGCAACTTCGGCTTTGTCTTATTTGTTACACAGCACTCTTTTGGTATATTCGGGTTACAATCTATGTAACTAGTACTCTTGACTTACATGTCAATGAGAATGCGCTTGTAAAAAAGAATAACTAATATGGTATTGTAATTCAGACAAAGTTATGGTAACGAGCGATCAACAAACTTCTTCGTCCATGGAAATTTCCAAAATAGAAACAGCGTGTGTGTAGCTAGTTCTCAACGGTTAGTGTTAACACTACATTCGCAGGAGTGCATCAGATTGTGATTTATTGCCCCTTTCCTTCATAATCACACGGTTTTGCGTTGTGTCGAGTTTGTTATTTTTTTGTTATAGCATATATTTAGTTTTTAAAGTGCGATTGTTTTAAATTCGCCATTGATAAACGCCTAAAGGTACAGAACAATTTTGTGTAAAATCATTTTGTCGCCATTACAAATTGTGTTTATTTCGACGTTTATCTAGACCCGGCATCCGTCAGTGTTTGTCTCGGAGCGGTATCATTATATCCGGCTCTGGAGCAGCATCCAAGTGGGGTCGTTTTCCCGTTTCGACGCTCACATAGGAGGCTCAATCTTCAGTTGCAATACACTCCTAGAGGTCTCAGCTCTCCTCCTGGTTTGTCTGGACCCGATACCCGCCTGTGTTTGCTTAAATTTTACCCAACAAATGAAGCTTTTCGCAGGAGACGATATTTTTGAGGGTGGCAGTTGGTTTGACAGGTGTACTGTCATCTAAGTGGAGTCGCTTGCCCATTTCGAAGCTCACAGAGAGATAGTCCCTCTCAAAGTTCTTTCGCACCCGACATCCGTCAGTTCTTGACGCGAGGCGGTACAATATGAAGTCGCACGCCCGGGTCGTTTGTCGGTTTCAAAGCTTGAAGAGGAGGTTCGCTTTCCAGTTGTCGTATATCCCTAGAGATATCAGCTCTCCTACGGGTTCGTCTAGACTCGACACCCACCAGAAATAGACTCAAAGCGACATCCCCTGAGTCCCGCAGCTGAGCATTACTCAGTGAGGACGTCTTCAAAATATCTACGTGATAGATGTCAATATTTAACATAAAGACAGACCTAACCTATAACTGTGATTTCATAAAAATGGTTTTAATAACAAATATATGTTTTAAGGAGGTACGCATCAAATTTGGTTACTAGTATAACCTACAAAGTAGAAACAATTTGCCATGTTACATCAAATTAACTTTATTGCTTGAAAATGTACAAAAATTTCCGAAAGTAAATTTTAAGTATTCCCGAAAAAACTGGTTTTTTGGTTAACCTTATACGTTAATAGCAAATTGATACATTCAAATTTGAAGCATTTAATGAAAATTCGCTACTATAACACACTTGCTGCGTCCCGAATGTCTTTTCTTACAAACATGCATTATATTTAGATGGAAAATGCAAAAATGCAATAACATGCATAGGGCGTGTTCGATTTAAAAAAAAAGAAAATTTGTATCACCAACAACTTATGGGTCACACTGTGATTGTAGAAATATTTTTAAAGATGTAGCTCAAGACACCCTATAATTAATGCATACAATTTTTTTCGTATCTTGTATAATAACGGATATATTGATCTTAGTTGATTTTTTACGAAAATTCGACAAAAATTATGTACCACTAAACGATAAACTCTATAGCTAAGACTACTGCCAAAGCATTAGAGAAAGGGTCTATTTGAAATGTATTTTCTGGATATATTTTAGTAAAACGAAGGAGAATGACGGTTGAAGATAAGACTTCAGGCTTTGTAAAATACTCTTCTTGAGACATTTGCTTTCCATAGCTCGTATCAGTTTTAGGTTCTTTGCCTAAATGTTGCCAATTTTGACGTTTTAAATCGCGACTTTGGCGTTTTGAGGAAACCCCTACTTTATTTTTCCTTAATTACCTATAACTTTTTTAAATTTTAACCTAAAGATCTAAATTCTGGTAGGTAATTTAGAAGTCAAAAGGCACACACACGACAATAGCTACCCTGTTTTAAACGAGCAAACTGATTTAATGAATTCCCCTTTCTTGGATATTCTTCTTTCTAATTAAATATGTCAAAGAAAATAAATTTAACTATTATTTCAAAAAAGTTGTAATAAAATAATGAGTTGATGTATGTCGATATTTTTGGTGTATAGAGACTACTTTTATACTGTTATTGTTTAGTTATTTTATTGTTGTAACTGTTATCATAGTTATTATAGACTAGTTCTAGTTTTTATGTTAAATATTGACATACATCACATAGACATTTTGAAAACCTCATCTGTCATCTGTGTTTCATTTTATTTTCAATTTGATAAAATTTTTTGATCAAAACATCATATAATAACATAGAAACAGATATTTATTTGTAGTTGTCATGATTTCGTACTAATTCAATTTTAATCTGTCTGAAAATGCTGTCAAGCAGCGAAACTATAGTCACAGAAGCATTGAAGAACATCCTAGAACTTCCAGAATTCGAAGGGCCACTTGCTCCAGTTAGCTCACGCGCTGGCTACGTCCTTCACCACTAAAAACCAACAGTGAAGCCAGAGAAGTATTCTCCAAGTCTGTATGCAGTATGGGCAAGTTTCACCAAGTAAGGGCAACAACAATCAATGAGGTAATTTACCTATTATAATAACCCAGCGTACCAAATTTCGTTGCTCTTACGTTGTTATTTCCGCAGATGTAATTTTTTTCGAAACAAAACACAAAATTTTCAGGGAAAACCTGAGCCGATTTTCCTCGCTAACGAACTTATCAAAGCCACTTGCGAAAGGAAGGTATTCACCAAATTTAATAAAAATCGGCCTTTTATTTTTTGAGTTAACGGTGTGATACATACATACATATATATATATATATATATATATATATATATATATATATATATATATATATATATATATATATATATATATATATAAATTGAAACTGACCCCGGTTGATATGTGTTCTAGGGGGCCTAGTTAGCGCTCATTTGAATTAGTTTTTTCAAAATTAAAAAGTCGAGATCTTCTCATTAGTGAATTTTTTTAAGAAAATTCACTAAAGTCAGCATTTATGGAAAAATATGTATTTCTATCAAATAAAATTGCGAGTTTGATGATCTTTATTGTAATTCGATACTTACCACTGTATGGTGTTAACGATATGCTGTATGGATGATTTAAAATCCCATTAATTTATTTGCTACTATATTTCTGCGATATGTGTTTGGAACCCTCCTATAATAGAACTTCAACTGGACTTGAATGAAACGAGTAGTTGATTACATAGTGCAGAACATAAAATCCATCTTCATATAAGTAATTATGATCCAATTCGTGGTGATTATATCTCCTTGTTGAACCGCTTGACTGATGAGTTGTTCTTCATCAAAGAAGAGACCTGTCTAGGTTAGCAATAATTTGCTAGTTGCGAAAACGGTTAAAAAGAATGTGTATACCACTGGGAGGTTTCTTGTAATTAGTAACAACAAAAAATAGCAACATAAAAAAGCTATTAAAAGATCGGCTTTTATGGGACGCATTAAGAGCTAGGTCGTTCTATTACTTCTGTGACTTTATTGTAATTGTCTGAACTAAATTACTAGGTACCTATAGATGAAGATAAGACTTTAGTAGTTTTTTATGATTTATCCAACTGTTAGAAGCTTAAAACAGTGAAATATGTTGTTGACAAGTAAAAAGTCATCAGCGCTTGCTTCGAGAGAAAAATAAATTAGGTGAGCTGTGCCTACTACTTAAATTTATTACTGTTTTACAGCTCAATTAGGATACGAAAGAGACTAACATAATCGAAACGTGGAGGAATCATCTCATAGGCTTTCACGTCTTCAAATAATTTACCTATAGTAATTAGTGTAGCCTTAGCTTGATGAAACCGTGTCATAGGACTGTCTAAAAACTTATTGAATAAATTTCAAGAAAAGCTGAATTTTTTGTTTTATAAACCGTAAATTGTTTGTCTGCTTACGTAACAGTTTACTGCAATAAACATTCTCAACGGGCAATGTGGTATCAGTGAAGTGACCTTGCATTTTTATAATAATTTTAGCAAATTTTTTTTTAATTCTCTAATGAGGAGACCTGTGTTTATATACATACATATATATATATATATATATATATATATATATATATATATATATATATATATATATATATATATATATATCCGACCGATAACTCAAAAAATAATGGACCAATCTTGATCAAATTTGGTGAGTACCTTCCTTTTGCAAGTGGCTTGGATAAGATTATAAAGAGTGAACTCTGTACCAAAATTTAGGTCCCTAGCTTTAAAGACAAAGAAGTTATGGGCAGTTCAAGAAACAAATTTTGGAGTTTTCCTCAAAACGTCAAACTCGCTATTTTAAACGTCAAAATTGGCAATGTTTAGTCAAATAACGTGAAACAAATACGGATTTTGAAAAGAAAATGTTGCAAGAAGAGTGTTCTGCAAGCCCTTAAGTTTCAGAGTCAACCGTCATTGCCCTTCATTTTACTAAAATATTGACAGAAAATTCATTTCAAATAGATCCTTTCTCTGATGTTTTGGCTGTCGGTTTAGTTAAGTTGATGCTTTCGCTGTAGATTTAGTGAAGTTTATGGTTTAACCGTCTATAATTTTTTAAGCTAATTTTCGTAAAACAAATTCGTTAATGCATTTTTTATCGAAATATGATGCGTTTGTAAGAAAATAAATCTGGACGCAGTAAGTGCGTTTTGGTAGCGAATTTTCGGTAAATTTGCAGTTTAGCTCCCTAACGCTTTTCAAATAACTGTTTTCAGAAACCTGCCTAGGGCCCCCACCTGGATCCACAAACCCCAAGAAAAATTTCTTGTTCACACCCCCCAATGAAGTTACGGGACCAGGAGTGAGTAGGGGTGTATAGTTTTTTTAGCTTCTTTTCGTAGAACAAATTCGTTAATGCATTTTTGCATTTTTTATCGAAATATGATGCGTTTGTAAGAAAAAAATCTGGACGCAGTAAGTGCGTTTTGGTAGCGAATTTTCAGTAAATTTGCAGTTAAGCTCCCGAACGCTTTTCAAAAAACTCTTTTCAGAAACTTGCCTAGGCCCCCTCTTGGACCCACGAACCCCAAAAAACATTTCTTGTTCACTCCCCCCAAGGAAGGTACGGGACCAGGAGTGAATAGAGGTGCTGTGCGGGGTATGTAGTAAAAAGGAAATATGAGCAGAAAATGCGAATAAAACGGGCTTGAAAGCTGTCTTTTTCACATCTTGAAGCCATATCACCCTTAAACCCTGCCTACTCCGCACAGCACCCCTATCCCCCCCAGGTGCCGTAACTTCCTTGGCGGGTAGGAACAAGACATTTTTCTTGTGGTTTATGCAGCGAGGGTGGTTGTATTTACGCGAGGGGGAAATCCCCACGACGTAGCAGCCACCCTCCAACCCCTGCCGGGGGGGGTCTGCTTCGTCGTAGGCATCCTCCCCCCCCCCCCCCACACACACCCCTCGTGTGCATACAACCACCCTCGTTGCATAAACCACAAGAAGAACTTCTTGTTCATACCCCCCAAGGAAGTTACGTGACCTGGGGCAAATAGGGGTACTGTGCGGGGTAGGCAGGGCTGAATGGAGATATGGCGTTAAATAGACAGCTTTCAAGCAGTTTTCTTCGCATTTTCTGCTTATATTTCCTTTTTACTACCTTTATTTAACAAAGCAATCGATCAGGTGACTCGTAATATATATATATATATATATATATATATATATATATATATATATATATATATATATATATATATATATATATATATATACTCTCGAACGCGTTTAGCTGTCCTGGTTGTCTAACATTTTTTATTAATTTTAGATTATCTTCATTAACATGATGATTATTATTCCAAATATGTCGAGCGAGGGAAGATCTATCTATAGTACCGTAACGTAATTGGGCTAAGTGTTCTTTGGATCCAATTCCAATCGATCTTTTTGTTTGTCCGACGTACTTAAGATTACAATCTTTACAACTTATTTCATAAATTTTCGACATTTTCTCCGTACTATCGTTGTCTTTTGGGTTACCTATCAAGTTTTTTAAGGTATTTTTTGTCAAAAATTTTAGCTGCAAGTTGACTTTTTTTTTCAAATTCTATCTAGACCCCTCGTGATTCGAGGTGCAAATGCTAAGCGAACAAAGTTTTTTTTTCGGATTTCTCTCTTCTAAACGTCGTTGATTCCGTCAACTTTTTCTTTGTTTTCTGTTTATTGATTAATTTTTCCAGTAGGCAAGCAGTGTATCCGTTATATTCGCCCACGTTCTTAATATAATTTAATTCTTTGGTATATCTACTTTTGTTTAAAGGAAAATTAATTAACCGATTTACTAAAAAATTCAGACTGGCCATTTTTGGTGCGTACGTATGATGTGAGTCGTTCGGAATGTAGCTTAGAGTGGTGGTTTCCTTTCTATAGACATCGAATTCTAAAGTATCTTTATTCTTGATAACTAGTACATCTAGAAAGGGTAAGAACACGCCCGACATAGTTGGGATAATAATCATCACGTTAATGAAGATAATCTAAAATTAATTATTCGGTGACAGAAGTTTCGAAATTTTGTTTTGCGAAAATAGCGTAAAAAGTCTCAAAACATATAGAAAACTTGATTGCAGGACGAATTTTTTTTTCTGTCGAACGGTCGGCCTATACGTCAGTTTGTTACTAGGCGCAATAACTTTCAAACGAATTCCCATTAGCACCCGACAAGGGAACGCTTCGAAATGTTTTTAAGTAAGAGATGAAGAAGGGTTGATTTGGTGAAAACTGACATTTTTCGTTAAAACTCGAGTAATATAACGTTTCGGTTTATGGGCATAGGAATACGAATATTTTCTTTGTGGTCAAATCATGGACCCTGAATTGATTTCATGAGAATGTCTTTCTGAGGAAAGTAGATTATCGTAGCTATGTGGAAGTTATGATGCAATTTGCAGCACTATCTTTAAAGACCTTTGATTTTGCGATTTCGATGTGTGCAGTTTTTGTTCAACTTGGTGTAGTTGCAAGTTTCGCAAGTTAAAATTAGATACCGGCAAGGCAAGTCGTTAGAATTATAAATAATGCAATCTTTAAAGGATGATTTGAGCAATCTATGCAAGCGATAAAACGAGTAGCCTGTCTTAAATACTTAACACCGTAAATTTATGTAAAGCTGTAAGGCAGAAAAGTTATTTTATAAATGTGTGAAGTATGATTATGACTAGAAATTGTGGCTTGGAGCATATTTTTTTAAGTATTATTACCATAACGTCTCTAGAATTTCTGTTAAACGCTTTAGGTAATAACTGATTACAGTGTAAGAGGCCTTGAATTTGAATAGGGTATAACAGAATATGTGCATCACACCTACTTATTTGAAAAATTATATGCTATGCGTGTTTTTAAGGTGTAACTTCCGCTGAGAGTATATTATTTGATTTGTGTTTAAATATATAATACTGTCATTAGTTATATTTGGCGCATTTAATTTTGTAACTGTATTTTTTTAATATCAATATTCGTCAAGAATAAAATCTAACTCGAGTGGTCAGTTGTACAGAGTGAGTCAACGACTGAATAAAGTAAGTTTGTCATTTATGTGTGCCAAAAAAGCAGGGCATTAAAAAGTTTGTAGTCGGAATACGCTGTGTATTAGTGAATTTTCATTAAGAACATTCACTAATAGAGAAGTATCGATGGTAAGATTTTCGGAAAATTTCTTCAAATGAGCCCAAGTTAGGGCCACTGGATCCCATTTCCATGTTCAGTTAGAATATATATATATATATATATATATATATATATATATATATATATATATATATATATATATATATATATATATATGTATCCAATCGACAAACTAAAGAATACTTCACTGATGTGGACCAAATTTGGGAATTACCCTTATTTTGCTAATGGCTTGGATTAGTTCGTTCATTAAATATTAGCGGCCAATTTTTCTTAGTAAAAAATTAAAAAATATTGTTTAAAACGCAATATCTCTCAAATTGTCTAAGTGATGAAAACGAATATATAAATATAACGAATATAACTTAAAAGAACATAGACAGACGTGGTTGTGTACCAATTTTCACGTCGTTTGATCAAAGGAAGATAAAGTTATTCGAAATTAATAATAAAATAATCCTCGACATCACTTTAGATTCTGTAATGCAATATCTACAATGTTGGACGAAGACAGATGACGTTATCTGTACTGATATGCTATTTAAATAAATCGTAGTTAAAAATGTAAACAATGGAGGTTGTCTCAGCTTATCAGCCTAGAGAACGTTGTGAGCGATACGACAGGGACGCCATATCGGTGTAGGACCAGGTAGTATGTTGTAACGGTAGCTCTAGTTTACACAAAATTTTATAGATGAAGCTGTACAATCAACTAAGAATTGTGTAATGTCAGCCTTGGACCATTTATTTCCTGATACCACGACAAAGTTTGCGTTCAAAAGCGCTTAATTTTAGCATGCGAATGTATACTATAAATAAAAAAATTCGGGACGCAGCATGTGCGTTATAATAGTAAATTTGCATAAGAATTGTACACTATTAGTAAGATCTATTATTAAAACTAATTCTTTAAATTTAAATGGCCCTTGGAGATCGGTTTTAGAGTTGCAGTTAGCGATTATTTGAAAAAATTTATATTTTATATGGAACTAGAAAATTAAAATTTGGTCTTAGATGTAATATGTAAGTACTGAAAGTGTCTTTAAAAAAAATTGTATTACAAATTTCATCAAAGTTACAAAAGTTTTTCAGAAAAAATAATTATTTACAAATGGAATGTATGTCAAATTATAAATATGGCAGGTATTTTCCTTATTACTTGCTTGGGTGGTTTTTTTTTAGTCAACCCATTCAGTTTTTTCAAACAATAAAGAACAAAACGCTGGACGCAGCAAGTGCGTTATGGTAATGAATTTTCATTGAAATGTTTTTAATAGCAAATATGTGTGTTTTTCAAACTGGTTACCAGTATAACATATATAGTATAAACAATGTGCCATGTTTCATCAAAATAACTTTATTGTTTAAAAATGTACAAAAACTTAATAAAATATACAGTGAGTTCCAAAGATAACGGCTATAATCGAAACCAGAGATCAAAATGTGGTTTATCAGAAATAAAGGTGTTTTAGTTAGATGCACCAGAAATTATCAAATATTTATTTGAAAAACGCCTTAAAACCATGGAAACCAATAAAAAATCCTTCAGTCGTTAATAATTTGATGATGTCATGAATAATCCTACAGAAAATTTAAAAAAATTTGGAAAAATAACGATTTTGTTATCCTTAAAAAGGACAGTTTCGTACTCGTTTTGATTTGAATCATCCGACTCGGAATACCATTTTAAAATGGAGAGCGCAATTGAGAACAAGTTCCTCAGCTCTAAAAAAGAAATCAACTGGTAGGCCTGTATCAGCTAGAACTCCTAAAAATGTGGGACAAGTAAGTGCGGCTTTTCTCAGAAGTTGACAACGATCGATAAGAACGCATTCTCAAGTTTTGCAAATGTCACAAACCGGCGTAACCAGAATTTTACAAAAAAGATTAGAGCTTTACCAAAATCAAATTGCTTAATAAATAAAGGATAGAGATTTTTTGGCAAGGCACGTATTGTGAACTTTTTTTTAGAATTTTTAGGGATAACGCAAACTTAATTAATCGTCTGTTTGTGTCCGATGAGGCTCACTTTCATCTCTTGGTTATATTAATAAAATAATGTTGGCTTTTGGGCTGAAGAAAATACAAGGGAGGTACACCAAATTCCACCTCATAGCCTGAAAGTGACGGTATGGTGTGCGGTGTCAGCACAGAGTATTGTAGGGCCTTTTTTTTTCAAAGATGACAATGGGAATGCCGTAACGGTAAATTCCCAACGATATGTGCATATGTTGCAAACATTTTTAGAACAAGAACTGCGATGCTTTCCTGAAGACATGTGGTTCCAACAGGATGGAGCCCGCATGCCATACTGCACGAAATTCAATGCAATTTTTAAGACAAATGTTCCCGGGTCGGCTGATCTCAAAATTTTGAGATATTTAATGGCCCCCAAAGTCATGTAATTTGACCCCATGTGATTTTTGGCTTCAGTCATATTTAAAACCTATAGTCTCTGCAAGTAATCCTCAAAACATTGAGGAATTGGAGCGAAATATACGCACTGAAAAGGAAAATACTCCGCTACAAATGCTGGCAAATGTTATGAACGGTGTGATACCAAGAATGCAAGAATGCATTCAAAGGCAAGGTCGACATCTTCGTGACATTATTTTTGAGAACTACACAAATATTGTAACGAGTTTTAATTTAAGTTGTTCAATTTTTATGTTTCGATTGAAAACGTTATTTTTGGAACTCGCTGTATATTTCGTTTACTTTTTTTATCCAGAACAAAACTTTTTGAGTTGATTTATTAACACGTACCAAAAGATTTTTTTAGCACTTTTCACAAAAAAATATTCGACCTCGAAATGTATGTGGTCATTTGGGCTCCCACTTTATAACGTATCTGGGCGATAACACAAAAAATACTCAACTGATTTGAACTAAACTTGGCACATTTCTTCACTTGGTTACAATCGCGGACTAATTCGTAAATCAGCTATAACGGACATATTTCACCCCAAAAATGTACAAAAACATTTTTGAATACGCATTATTTTTGAAAGTATTAGAGTAGCTGGAGTGATACTTATATGTAGCTAGAAATGGTACAGCTAAACCTCTGTTGTTAATTTTAAGTAATTTCGTTTACAAAATTTCAAATTTTTTCCAAATAGATAATAAAATCTGAAAGGCGTGCATTGAAACGACTTAAATGGTTAAAGTCACATTTTTAACATAGACAGCGTAGTCAGTTGCCATGCGCAGATTGATACATACTACAGGCATACATCATAATGCAACGATAACCAAACAATACAAATAACACGAGTAAAACCGGAATCGACCTAACGTGCAACGAACATACACACCCGAACTTTGGCGATCCCACCCGAATGATCACCGTCGGGTACATTCACGTGCTCGTATTTTCAAAATGTTCAAATATCATAACCTCAAAGTGAAATCTGCTGCTTCAAGTAAAAACCAGATATGATTTGTTTTCTTTTATTATGATTTGACATTTCTGTTTTCAGGTTAAGTAAATGATTCTATAGTCTTTTAAATTAGAAAGCCAAAGAATATTAACGTTAATAATCCTTGAATAATTTTTAAAGTATGTAAGTAATTTTAATAATAAATAAGTACCTTCCTAACTTTTATGAATTCAGGAGTAGGAAGCTTTTGTTTGTTTTCACTTGCTGTGTTAAAAAGCTATTAAAATGGATTGCGGAAAACATTTTGTTTGTTTTCACTTGCTGTGTTGAAAAGCTATTAAAATGAATCGCGGAAGATATCAGGGTTTAGTTTACCATAATAAATTCTTATATAAAATGAGGCTCACTGGTAATAATACAAGGTAGGTTAAGTAATCATTTCAGCAGACATTTTTTAATTGTTAATATTATTAAGAAAATTCACTAACAGAAAATTTGTTTTTAAAAAACTTTTCTGTTATTGGAAAAAGCGGTGGGATTAGGTTAAAAAAACGAAATCATGCAGACGATTAAAATAGAAAAATAGCTATCACTTTTATAGTTTAGCAGATACATCCCTGTTCCAAATCGGAATTAAGTTTTCTTCTGGAAAGCTTTTGTAACTTTGGTGAAATTTGTTATACAAGTTTTTTTTAAGTCTTACAGTACCTAGATCTACCAAATTTCAATTTTTTAGCTTCATAGAAAAATGAGCTTTGGGCGTTTAGTTTTTTTTTCTCAAAAGGATCTGGAATATAGGATTTGAATATTTTTTTGATAATATATAGATATCAATGGTAACACTTTCGAAAAAATTATTTAAATAAACGCGTATTGTTACCTCTATACTTTATCTTCAAGATGTGTTTAAATTAAAAGTATTAATGTTAGTAATATGCCGTACTGACAGTGTGAAACTACTATAACAAACATGCTGCTTTCTGAATTTGTTTTGAATTCTAGCTTTAATTTTAAAACTTTCTTATTATATGTTTGATATATGTAAAGTTTATGGTTTTTTAATTAATAAGAATTTCATCAAAAAAATCACCTTTACAAGTATCAATTTATTATTATGTAGGTACTAAACAGTGTTTTGCTAGGACAACTTTTATGTTATAATCGATTGAAGACTAAGTTTTGCTTTATGTGCTGCCTAAGATTATTGGAGATAAAAGCTACAGAATGTTTAAAACATATGTTCAAACCTGGGAAGCTCTAAATTCAAAAAGAGCACTTTTTTGAAGTGCAACACGCTCAAATATTTTTTTAGGCAGAACATAAGCTAAATCTTGGTATACAGCAAATTACAGGTTCGTACATACTACCTAATAAATTAATACTTGTAAATTTGATTTTTGCGTAATTGAAGAATGTCATAATATATGCGAAACTTATGCAAAATATAGATGCATATATATATATATATATATATATATATATATATATATATATATATATATATATATATATATATATATATATATTAGCAATGTGCTTATATTTATTATATGTATATTATATTATATTAATTTAATGTATTATTTTTTTATTTAATTTATAAAATGATATTTATGTTATATATATTTATAGGAAAATGATTACCCTTTAAATGCGTGTAAACCTTTTTGGGTTGTTTTTGTATTTTTTTTTGGTTTAAATTGGTATAATTTTAGGGATATTACTTTTATTGATTATAATTTTAAATGTAAATAGAAACCTTTTATATTAACAGTTTACACAATATTTTATGGGTGACTCTGTAGATTTTATAATGTATTTTATAGCTGAATAAAATGTTTATGACTCTGGTGTTTGAATTTGAGTTTATATCAGTATAAATATATTTGTCATATTGGTGCTAGCTTCAGTGTAATTTGGGTTGCCTACCCCTCTACTATATTATAGTATTTATGCCAATTAAATTGTAATCAAATAATTAATGTACTTACTTTGTCTCGGTCGTGGATTCTGCTAAATAGGGGAAAAGAAATAGCCTGCTAATATTCAATTAACCTTTTTTTTTGATCTCATTATGTTTTTTTAAAGAATTATGTTTTTATAAAATTTTCATAACAACTTTTATTGGACACAATTTTTAAATTTAAATCTAAACGGATCCGTTGTTATAACTCTCAAACTTACTAATAAATTAAAAATGATTAATTTTATTAACAGAATTTCGGCTGATTTTCAAATGTTCGTTACAAACTAATATGGCTTTCTGACCTGCGATCCTGACTCCCTCTAAGTTCTTAACTTTGAACTTTGGTGAAATGTAAACTAAGATCTCTGTTTATGTATAAAATCTTATTTTTCCCATGACATATGATCGACAGAATAGACTGTCTTTTAAATAAAGTAATTTTCTCCTTGTGCTGATTTAGATAAAATAAATTAAATTTCAAACCTTGGTTCCTCGCTAGTGGTGGTAGATATCCATAAATGTAGTTATTCTTGATATATATATATATATATATATATATATATATATATATATATATATATATATATATATATATACTGTTTATCTTGTAATTTATTACTTCAAAACTTCATGTGACAGCTTCTGTTTGTTTCAGTCTTACAATGGATCTTCTTTACACAAAATATACTTTAAAAATATTTAAATTCTTTGGGCAGCAAGAATGACGCCATTCTAGCGTCTGAATTTATTTTACAACCCCTAATAATTCATAACAAAAGCGGAAATCTTGCCCAAATTCATCCAATGTTATTTCCTGTTTGAAATCAGAGCATCCTTTCTTGAATTTAATTAATACATTTTTGACAGCTATTCATCCGGTAAGTTTAAACATCCTTATTCTTAAAAATGACATTTGGCCTAACCTTACTTCTTAGACATAATCATAACCAACAATAAATTTATAAAATAATGAAGTTTATATGCTGCAATCTTGATTTGAAAAGTCTCACAACACTAAAAAAACACTGTCCTTGACCAACTCCAGTCCATTGTTCACATACAAAAACAAACTTATATCTAGGTACATTATAAAAAGTGTTTGTTTGTTCATTACCTTTAGGTAATTGATTTATAACATAATTCTTTGGTATGTATTTCATGCTTAAGAGTTTGATCTATTTGCATATAGATTTTTGGCTCTTTTAAATTCATTTAAACTGAGATGCTTTCCAAATTTACTAGTTATAAATCTCAAAAGTTTAATTAATGATCATTTTAACAAATTATGGCTTTATATCTTTCATTACTTATCCAAATAACACTGACTAACAATAATAGAGAATATGCTTGTATATTAATGTTATTATTTTGTTTTCTGTTTTAGTGTAAAGTACAATATGTCGAACGATGTGGATATGTATACAATCTACAGAGAACCCATATGCATCACGTGTAAACCGTAAGTATTGTACTTACTATTGACCAGTGGTCCTACTATCACCCCCCATTGCTAAGCTGACCCCCCAATTTTATAGGTCTGACAACTTACATTATTGAAGCAATAATCGGAACTTAACGTCATCATACTAGTTTCCGTAAGGGTTTTCATTCTTGTTTTATAGAAATTTACATGGCCTTTGCATTATGTACACTCTGATGTACTAACAGTTTATAATGTGCACTTTCCCAGCACAATATATATATATATATATATATATATATATATATATATATATATATATATATATATATATATATATATATAATAACAGTTTCATTTAGAAATGGATAGCTCCTTTGTTTTCTTATTTTTATGAAAGTATTAGCATTAAAACTGTCTGGAATAAAAAAAGTACTTTGTAGTGAACAGACTCTAATTCTGAAAATTTTATCGGAAATGATGAAAAATGATACATGAGTCGAAAGATTAAGTCGTGTAGTTTTAATAGTGTTTGCATTGTATGTTGTCTTGAAATATTTTAATAAAAGACTGAGATCAACTCAAACATTGAAAACGAGGCGGTACATTTATCCACTTTCATTAACCTAAAATGTTTTTCTATTCGGTTCAAAGCTTAATGATTGCATTTTGTCAATTCAATGGAAATTACTTGACATACAAAAACATATTTAGCTAAAACAACCTGGCTATTTTCCTACAGGCAGATTTTATTCAAAAATAAATTATAAATTCTGTGAAATTACGAGAAGGGAAATATCTCGAGAATCGCAACATTTGGTATTAAAGTATATGAGGATGTTTTTAGATTACAAATGGACCCTACTATCTCTTCTTTTCGGATTAGTATCACCGAACTAAACAGCCTTTGATTGTTGTTAATTTATTTTTTTTCAAATATACTCGTAGTTGTCCAGCTTTTAAGCTTCAATCGTTGCTCACGTGGAAGAATGCATGCACGTCGACAAATATGACATAAAGAATGTAAATAAGCTTATAAATTGTTGGGACATTGATCGGGAATCTCCTGTCCAATAATTAATCGAACGATTCAATAGTCTATCGATAGTGACTGATATATTTATTATGCAACGTTGACAAGTGGTTAACGTGTGTGATTTACTAAAAAAGCAACAAGCATCAGCTATGAACTAATCAAATTAGAAGTGAAAAGCGAATACTAGGAATCAAACGCAGCATCTTCGTATATTGCAAGGTCAATTGAATCGAGGTATCCTTTCATCTCTTACAGATCAAGTAACATCTGGCAGATGTTTACTTCGTCGTAATTTATTTAGTATTTTTCATGTGTGGAGTCGAACGTAGACTTGGAAGATACTGTACTCATCTAGGTGTCCCAGCGTAGCGTAACCGGTGAATAACTTCGCTATTTATAGAGATACGAAAAATTGTTTGCACAAAAATGGCATGGAACCACATGCTGCATAACTTGGTCATACTATTATAAATACAGGGCGTTCCATATGATTACAAAATTTGATAGAAGTTGTCAATATAAACAAAAAATCTGTAAGATTGTATTATGTTACGCTCGACTTTTACGTGAGCTTACATTTTGATAATCTAAGCAAATGCTTTGCCAACTGTTTGCAATTTTTTTAATATGTCACTATTTTTTTATTGTAAATGGTCGAACTATATATCGTCATACACAATTATGAAATTTCGCTATGTGATAAACACCGCTCTGACTCCTTGTTAGAGGTTGTTAAGAGACGAATATTACTACGTGACAACAAAAAGTCTAGACGAAGCAAATGCGTTATGGTAGTAAATTTTTATTATAATGTTTTTGATAGCAAATAGGTCTTTTCTTTTAAAGAAAGCAGGCATGAAATTTGGTTACCAGTATAATCTATATAGTAGAAACAATGTACCATATTTCATCAAAATAACTTTATTGTTTGAAAATGTACAAAATTTTTCGAAAATAAGCTCAAAATCTTCTCTGGTTCCTAGCCAACGAACGTTACGTTAATAGCAAATTGAGCTATTGAAATTTGAAACATATGATGAAAATTCGCTACCATAACTAACTTTCTGCATCCTGAATTTATTCTTTTACAAGCATGCATTATATTACGATCGAAAATGCGAAGATGTAATAAAAATTCGCGACGCAGCAAGTGCGTTATGGTAGTGAATTGTTATTAAATGTTAAATTTTAATAACTCATATTTCTATAAACTTAGAAAGTTGAGTTTTTGTACCTAGTAATACCTTTTCCAGGGAAACATATTCACCAAATTTAATTGAAATAACTTTGTAATTTTCAGAGAAAAAAATTATTTTTGCAAAAAAATCAAAATTGGAATAACTCAATTTTCTATACACTTAGAAAGTTCAATTTTGGTAAGTAGTAAGACCTTATGCAATCTAACATATACACAAAATTTCATTGAAATAGCTTTGTAATTTTTGGAGAAAAAAATCTTTTTCGAAAGAAAACTCAAAATTTTTCAGGAAAACCTAGTCCGATTTTCCTTGTTCAAGCCATTAATAAAAGAAAGGCAGTTGCCGAGTTTCATTTAAATCGGTTAATTATTTTTTGAGGTTGGATACATATATATATATATATATATATATATATATATATATATATATATATATATATATATATATATATATATATATATATATATATATATAAACTCGTGGTTGGTTTTTTTTCGTGTAGAGTTATGTTATAATTTATTGGGTTTAAATTCGTGGAAACTTCTTCATTTTTTGACAAAATTAAAACAACATTTGTGTTTTTGATGTAACGACGTTTCGCCGCCTCATGCGCGGCTTCTTCAGGTTTTTTATTTATTTATTTCATTTTATATTAATTTATTAACATTAACATTGTACTTTTACGGTTGAGAGCTATATAAACATATAAAAATTCAAACTGACCCCGGATATGGGTTCTAGTTCGCGGTCATTTGAAAAAAAAATTGCAAAGTCTCACCATCGATACCTTTCTATTAGTGAATTTTTATATTGAAAATTCACTAATACAAGGTGTGTTTGATTAAAAAAAACTGTATCACCAACAACTTATGGTTGTAAAACTAATTTTATAAGATCCAGCTCAAGGCAGCCTATAATTAACAAAAACATTTTTTATCGTATCATGTATAATAACGGATATATTGAGCGTTACCGTAGAAATGCGTCACCTATATATATGAAAACAGATAAAAACTGAAACTACTCCGGATATGGATTCTAAGGAATTAACGAATTCGATCGTCATGTCTTTAAAAAGATGTGCTGTGGTAATTTAGGTTCTCCAAGTGTACTTACCAATGCTCATGACAGGTTCCAGTCTTCACTTAGGAAGGTACACACCGAATTTTATATATATATATATATATATATATATATATATATATATATATATATATATATATATATATATATATATATATATATATATATATATATATATACGTATTAAAATTGAAACTGGCCCTAAGTATGTGTTCTAGGGGGACCTATACGTACTTATTTGAAGAGACTTTCAAAAGTCGAGATCTCCTTATTAGTGAATTTTTTAACCAAAATTCACAAAAAAATGAAGTCGGTTTCAAAAAAAACGAGCACTTGTGACGCCACGGAAAAGTCTACGACTGTATTAAATATGAAACGGTTTCACTAAGTTAGGGCGAGAAGATATGCTCTTCAAATTGAATTAAGTCTTAGAAGTTGTATCTCCTGTTTACAAAATTATTTTTTAAACATAAACACGCTAAAAAATTCATCGTAATAACAACAATCTGATTAGATAACGGTAAAATTAAATAAAAGACTTTAAAAAAATAAGAAAAAGTGAAGTCACTAACTAGGATTAGAACTCGTCTTATTATAGGACTCATTAATCTGATGCAACGGCTTAAACCACTGGACCACCGTCGATATGACAGATGTATGTACTAGCAGGTATATGTTGATTTTATAACCTCTTTAATATTTATACCAAACAATATGTATTTACAATTGATTTTATTAACAATTGATTTTTTGTTCATATTTAACAAAAACAAGGAAAATAACGACTTGGAAACAGATCTAAAAGCTTGTCAGTTATTTCGTGTCATATTTTTCAATCACATTAATACGACTAACATAGTTATCAATTTTAACGTTTTAACTTTTTTTTAAACAGAGGCTTACCTTTTTTTTGGAATTTAAAATAGAGATCTGAGTTTTGGTACATAGGATACTCTTTATGGCAGAAACCGGCACACCAAATTTGGTTGCCCTTACTTTGTTATTTCCGGTTATCTGATTTTTTTTCGAAAGACAACACAAAATTTTCCGGGAAAACCTGGGCTGATTTTCCTGGCTAAAGAACTTATCCAAGCCACTTAGAAAAGGAAGGTACGTACTAAATGTGATCAAAGTCCACCCATTATATATATAATATATATATATATATATATATATATATATATATATATATATATATATATATATATATATATATATATATATATTATTAATGCTTTATTGGTATATAATAATACATCATGTCCATATAAAGAAGTCAGAGACTTGTACATATATTATCTGACATAATTTAAATCGTTTTGGCCCAAATGTGTTTGACGTATGCTTTCCAAAAGTTATTAAAATTTGTGGGATAGCCGTCAGTTGTACAATTAAAATTCTTTATTAATGGCCGAGCTTTTGGAAACACTTATTTCATTATCAAGGCTACAACATGGAAAGGAAAAAATTTACAATTTACATAGAAAAAATACGTATTTTACTTGAACTTGATGAAATTATTAAATAACAAACATGAAAAAAATTATTTGAATAATTTAACTGAAGTCGATAAGAGTCACATTGACATATGCAGCTAACTATTGTGAGTTTCAATTTGTTTTTTGTTTTATTTTTGTATAGGAAATATAAATAGGGGTAGTGATTTATAAAATTATTATCTTTCTTTAAGTTTATCAATTTGTCGTTAAATGTAATTTCAAAGTCTTCTAAACACATTCTTGTCCTGTCAGTGCTTCCTGAGTTCATCCGCAGTTTGAATAAGCTGAATAGTTATTGTAAATACCTAGATATGGAACTGGTACAGTTACCTATCTAAGGTGTCAGAATTTTGTACTAAGGGTCTAATAAATATGAGCAACGAAAAAAAGTAAGTATTCGTTTTCATTAAACTTTTAAACATATCCGATTGGTCAACAACATTGTTTTAAACTAAACATAAGCAACACCAGGAAGAACCCCTACCAAATTATTGTTTAAAATTACACCATTTTAACCTAAATGTTAACTTATCAGCTTAACTATTGATCAGTTTTTCTTTGAGTAATTAATCTTGATATTACTTTAAAACAAGGGGTCTGGGCAACTCCCCAAAAACTGTAAACTGGATTGCGTTCGCATCTCAATGTATAATACATTCATCGCGCTGAATTCGATCCCGTAATCTTCTGCTTATGAGGCAAGCGTCAACTAACGTTTTATTTGCGTAATACTTTAGATCGGCTTTATGCCCGGGATATTATATTCTAAGTATACATAGTTAATTAATTAGAATTAGTAGAATTTCCATTGAAACAAATCCCACGCTTGTTTCGGTCTTATAAGACGTCTTATGTTTAAGTTTTTTGTTTAAAACGCCTAAATAAGTTTGTCACCTCTGAGTCTGAAATTATAATTTTGTTATTATTGATATTGGAAAAACCGGTTTGATTAGGTTGACTAAAACGTAATCATACTGGTGATTAATAAGGAAAAATAACTGCTACGTTTATAATGTTGCAGATACTTTACTTTTCTAAATATGAGTTGAGCTTCCTTCTGGAAATCTTCTGTACAACTTTAAATCTGTTCGTAAGTGAGTACCCCAAAAATGTTGTAGTCACGATGGTTTCATAGAGGCTTTACTATGAATCAAAATTAAATATTCTAGCTTAATGGGAAATTGAGTTCTCGGCATATGAAATATTTTTATAAAAATCTGCTACCATAACTTAATAGCTGCATCTTAACTCTTTTCCACACTTACTGACTTGTTTAACTGATTTTTGGTGAAAATATTTTGTAATGAAAACTCGCCGCCATAACACAATTTTTTTATAAAAATATTTTTTAATGAAAACTCGCTAACACAACACACTTGCTGCATCCACACTATTTGGAACTGGTAAAATACTATAGCTTGCCATGCAAGACTTGCAAAGAAGGTCTATCTACTTCAAATTTATTTTCTGGGCACCTTTTAGACAAATTAATGCAGGAGTTCCTCAAGGTTCAGCTTTAGCCCCTACTTTGTTTCTTCTCCACATCAATGACCTCCTCTCTATCACATACAACCCAGTTCACAGTTACGCGGACGACAGCACCCTCCACTCAAATATACAATATTCTTTAGCTCAATTAGATGAGGATCGCAGACTCATGGAGGGTTCTGTCTCCGTGGATCTCCAAAAAATATTAGACTGGGGAAGTAGAAATCTTGTACAATTCAACCCCACCAAATCTCAGTCTTGCTTTCTTTCTCATAAGAGATACACGCAAAGGCTGCCATTCCTTGCCCACCGACGTACCGTTGGTGACCTCTCTCTCTCTCTCTCTTTTATAGATATCTGCACGGACACTGCTCAGAGAAGCTTTCCTCCATAGTTCCCCCACCTGCTGCCCCCAACAGATCTACCAGGGGAACAGAGCGAATGCACCCTTTTACTGTCCAGGTCACCAGACATAGAACATCTTCTTATGCCCGCTCTTTTGTCCCGAGGACTTCCAAGTTGTGGAATTCCTTGCCGGCACATGTTTTTCCTTCTCCTCCGAACCTCCAAACCTTCAAGTCCAGAGTTAACAAGTTGCCTTTTTCCTCCTTGTCAACACCCAGGGTACGATAGTATTTAGGCTGTAAGCCCTCGTGGTGTGTTGTTGAAATAAAAATAAATAAATAAGAGGTAATAATTTAAACACAAATTTAAGATCTTATCAAACAAATGTCACGCAATACTCTGTTCACCAGAAGCCGCATTTGTTTTAAAGGCTTATGCAGTTTTACAAAACCAGATTAAATATTTAACGGACGGTTAGTTCAGCGATTTTCAATCTGTGGGGCGTAATAAAACTAAATGGGGGGCGCGAGCATTGTGAGAAAAAATGAGACAAAATATATTATGAAACACTTTATTAAATTAACTGGAAAAAAGCAATAGAGCACACCTATATAGGATTTTTATGTAATTTACTGAAATAAAACCAATAGAATTAACTTATATAGGATTGTATCGGTACTGCACAATGTATTTAATAATTAGCTTATCAATATTAAATTAAACACAAGGTTAATAATTATTAGTTACTCGCTTGGACCTGTTTTGTAGAGCAAAGTTTTTCGAAAGAAGGTTTTTTATTCGGAATTAAGACTCTAAGCTCTGTATTTATATTTAGAGAGATCTGTATTTTATCTTCAAAGCAGCCACCGCAGAAAATCCGGTTTCGCAAAGGTAGGATGTTAAAAATGATAACAGTATACGAAATGCTCTTGTTTTCTGTGCGAAAAATTCATCATCAAATCTTGACCAAAATTCAAAGAGTGCTTTATTTCTAAATTGTCTTTTGATTTCGTCACTTGCCGTGAAGTCTATAAAGATTTCTTCTTCGGTAGTTGAGAGACCTTCGAGAGTATGTTTAACTAACCGACCGTTAAATATTCAGTCGAGCTTTGTGAATCTGCGCATTAGTTTAGAAATCATTGAATATGACAATTGTGAAATTTAGCTTTGTTACAACCATTTGCTCGATCACTCGATAAATAATCAACTGTCCCAAACGCTACACATCCAAACTGACAAAAAAGGCACATTACAAACAAATTGTCTGCAAACATTTTTATTTAATGAAGAAAAGTAACCATTACAACACGAATGTAAGATCTTGATCAACACATTTGATTTGAAAACTGTTCTTTACAAGCTACATCCTGTCCAGAATCTTTGTTTAAATAAAAAATCACCAATTTTTGACATTTAGTTGTAACACCAATATTTGCTTCTTGCTTTGTGATTGGCTAAGACCTACCGACCCGCTGACTATTTTAGAATTAAATTTGTTGTCGTTTTGATCTTGTAAAACTATTGCTTATAAAAAGTCCTAACGCAGTTGGTGTCCAATGATGTGGAATTTGTTTTACACTCTAATAATTTAACTTCCTATTCACATAGAAACTTCGATTTGTTACGTGCACAAGCTTCTCTACTCAAGTCTCACGCCTAGCGCGAACAATTTTTCGAACCGAAGGGGCGGTTTGAGTTCGGGTTCGGTTCGAAATTTCTAAGCTTCGCACACCTATAATTAAAACATAAAAATTTTAATGCTGCAAATTGAAGATGTTCTCTAGAGACATTAATTCGCGCTCATCTGAAAACATTTTCCGAAGGTTTCACTACCGTCAAGAAGATTCACTAAAAACAAAGAACGCATTCGACATTTTTTGTTGAGTAGACATGTGTTTATGGTAGAAAATATCTTATGCGAATAAGAGCTCTTTGCTGATACCTTATGATAGAGTTGTTAATCCTTTTATATAATTCTCATCAATAACACAATACGTAACCTGACAATAGTGAATTATTTAATAGCTAATTGAGAGCAAGAACATGTTGGTAAAGGCATGTGTGGAATATTTTTGCTGTTAACACCGATTCTTTAAAATGACGAACCGTGGAATCTTTTTAGAGTTTAGCTAAGAAGAGATTTTTTAATCCAGGTTTAAGTTAAAGAGTGTAACTTAAACAAATTGATTTACACTATGTAAAATAGTGTAAATCGATTTCTTTGTTTATCTAAGTTGACAATGGATTTACATCAAGTATCGTCCTCCACAATATTATATTTAAAAAAGTTCTGGACGCAGCAAATACGTTATGGTAGCGAATTTTCGTAAAAATGTTTTTAATGGAAAATATGGCTTGTGTAGTGAGGCTAGCTTTTCACGACAATCTATGATAAATTTCCATAGTATCATGTATAGGCTAAAGAAAATCCACACGAAATTGTTGAATCTCAACACCAATTTTGATTAAATGTGTAGATCGCTATAATTGACGAGTATTTAATTGGCCCATATTTTCTTTCAGCGAGATTAAATGGGGACGCATACTGCCATTTCCTCGAAGAAGAGTTGCCCCTACTTCTTGAAGATGTTCCTATACAAAGTAGGCAAAAAGTGTAGTTCATTCACGATGGGGCTACACACCATTTTAGTATTAACGCACGTCACTACTTGGACGAAGCTTATTCAAATCGTTGGATAGGAGGTCCCCAGAATTGGCTTGTCTGATCTCCAGAATTTAATCCGTTGGATTTTTGCATTTGGGGTTTTCTTAAAACGCTGACTTATTCAACTACCGTTGAAAATATCCATGATATAGGGGATAGTATCGTCGCATCATGTGATATTAGAAATACAGCCAGATTTTTTCAAAGAAATTCAGTGAGAAGAAGAGTAGAGTCCTGTCTTCTTTCTGAAGGGGGCTATTTTCATCATATATTATGATTTTTGTTAGTGATATTCTTTTTACATTGTTATTGGTTTGTTTTCTGTACTTTGTTAATTATTATTCGTAGTAAAATTACTGTTCAATTTCTTATTGTGATGTTTATAAATAAGAGAAGCAGTGAATCTATGCGAAAAGGAGTCTAAATAATATTTTATTTTTTTGTGATCAAACTAACCTTTTTATGAGAAAAAATCAAGATATATAAAGTTACAGATTCAATCACTCTTTTCAAATAAGTTTTTCAAATAGAAAAATGTAGATACATCAAAAAGTTATGACCCAAAATAGTGTACAGGTTTAATTTTTCACTACCTTGTGATAACATTTCAGGGTTACAAAAACCGTCAAAAGCTGCCGTTTTATTAGCACCAATCATCTGCAAAATTACATTTTTCTAAATTCTTCCAT
Organism: Tillus elongatus; assembly: GCA_964006375.1. NCBI lineage: Eukaryota > Metazoa > Arthropoda > Insecta > Coleoptera > Cleridae > Tillus > Tillus elongatus. The sequence continues at coordinate 139,793,372 of OZ023264.1, forward strand.
AGTGAAGATTTTGAAGAAAAATTTTTACTAAAAAATCACCACCTAAAATTATTTTTATTAATTTAAACACACCCTGTTATACCATATATATATATATATATATATATATATATATATATATATATATATATATATATATATATACATATATATATATATATATATATATATATATATATATGTATGTATGTATGTATGTATGTATGCATGTATCACACCGATAACTCAAAAAATAATAGGCCGATTTTGATAAAATGTGCTACCTACCTTTCTTTTGTAAGTGGCTTGAATAGGTTCGTTATCCAGAGAAATCAGACTAGGTATTTCGGGAAAATTTTAAGTTTTCTTTCTAAAAATGTTTTATCGCCGAAAATAGCAAAGCTATTGTAACCAAATTTAGTGCGTAGATTTATGGTATAAAAAGTAAACTAAGTACCAAAATTTAGATCTCTATATTACAACACAAAAAGTTATAAGCATTTAAATTTAAAAAATCTTTGGTGCCAGACCATTTCTATGAAAATTCACTACAATAACGCACTTGCTGTGTCCAGATCTTTTCCTTTATTTTTTGGTAAGATGTTCTGCAATGTACTTGCTTCAGAAATTAACCGGTGGGTATAAAGCACCTATAAGAGATCTACATTAATATGCTTATACAGATAAAGCTAGTAACGTTTAATTGTAAATAATGATCCACAATCTATAACAAATTGTTATTGTAATCCAATGTGTACAATGATGTTATCGACAACATCTCCAACAATGACGACAACACGACTTGCATTAGACGTTGGCATATCTTCAACGTTCTCCTTATTTGCTCAGTCTCGTTTGCAAATTCTTTGCTGATTCTACATCTCTTGTCTTGTATTATCCTATCACAACCAGATGCTGTTGTGTACTTCTGCGCCTATAAAGGTATTGGCAAGCAATGTCTCAAATGCATTTTACAATCATGTGGTATGATGCACAATTAATTTTAGTAAAGAAAATAATTTAAGTGTATTATATTTTTTATTACAAGACATTCAGTTTAGCCAGCATGTCAATTTACAAGTTGAGATGTCAGAGTTGTGTCTATATAAATTTTAGTATTTATTCCAAACAGAATTTGAATTTGAGTTACTGTAATGCATTTTATAGCAATGTGTATATAGAAGTATTGTGCGTGGACATAGACGGTTTTACCATTATATAACCAAATCCTTAACACAAATTGTGTTTTAAACAAGCACAAGTTTAAGCTTTTTTGTGTATCACATTATAAAATTGAAACAAATAAATTTCCACACATACGAACGATTCTTATCAACTTTTGTATACAGAGGTGTCTTATGGTGCAGATTGCGAAAAACAATAAAAATGACGACCGAAGCAAACTTTTGGATATTTTTGTAGGAAAATAAGGTGTACTCACTTTTGCGGCAGGTTTTTGTCATATTTTACACATTTTCAGGGATCGTTCGTTCTATAGAGACCGCACACTATGTACGCACGACGTAACTCATCAATATTTATCCATTTATTTTAGTGAATTTTCTAATAAGGAGGTCGCAACTTTTGAATTAAAAAAAAATTCTTCAAGTGAGCGCGAATTGTACCACCTAGGACGTATATCCGGGGTTAGTTTGAATTATATATATATATATATATATATATATATATATATATATATATATATATATATATATATAGTGTGTGTGCGTGTTGCTAGCCAGGAAATTCGGAAATTCGGCGCAATTTTTCTCGGAATTTTTTTATATATCCGGAATTAACAAAGTAATGGCAACCAAATTTGTTATCATAAAAAGAAAACTATTTGTCAAGATTTAGGTCTGGAAGTTAAAAGACAAAAAAGTTGTAGGCATTTAGGAAAAAATTTGGGGTTTACCTCAAAACGTAAAAGTCACCATTTGAAACGTCAAAATTGGCAACATTTACACAAAGAACTTAAAACGAGTACGAGTTATGTAGAGAAAATATCGCAAGGAGAGTGTTTTACAAGCCCTTAAATTTCAGCTTCAACCGCCATCGTCCTTCATTTTACTAAAATATTTCCAGAAAATTAATTCAAATAGACTCTTTCTCTCATGCTTTGGCAGTAGTTTTAGTTAAGTTTATGGTTTTAATAGTCTATAATTTTTAGCTAATTTTCGTAGAAAAAATTCGCTAAAGAGAAGATTGCGATGAATTTTAAAGATTTCTTCAAATGAGTGCAAACTAGAACCTATATCCAAAGGTTAGTTTCGAATTTTATCTGTTTACATATGTACAGGATGTTTGGATCAAAGACCATATTCGCTTATAGAGAGTGTCACATTTAAAATTAAACACCCTTAATTATTTTCAAAAATAGTAAAATACATTATTTGATATGTCAAGGAGGGCACTTTTGATGACCAAATTCACTCCTTCGCACTTGACTAACTTTTATTCACACGTTAAAGAGCTCACATAACCACACAGTCAAATTCCATCATCCATACTTTAAGATTTCTCCATGGATTTTGGCAACACCCGCTGCTTTTCCGTTTTTCGGTTACTTGATCACTATTTCAAACTCATGCACTTCAACAGTGTCGCATTCTCTCTGACTTGCAATCGGTAGAAAGTTATGATGGTTCTGTTGTAGTTTCACAGAATATTCTTCCCAGCACTCTCTAACCCCTTCCTCTTCCCATACCGTTTCCGAATTCTGTATTTTCACCCCAATCATATTGTTTCTTCCAGTTTGTCTTTCCCCTTTTATCCATTTCCAAAACAATTTCTTGTTCTTTACAAAATCGTTCTGAATTTTCTTAGCCTCTTTCATTTTCTTTTTTTTTTTCATTTTGGACCTTGAGATTTACTCATAAGGCCACGGACTTTTTCTCTTTCATTTTCAGTTGTCGCTTACTACTAGTGACGATTCGTTTGCACTAACTTCTTAAATTTCTATCGTCAACCACGCTCTTCTCTTTCTCTCGCGTATCTTTGGCATTTATTATTCTTTCATATGCTTCCTTTTTGTCATCCACAGCTTTCTTTAACTTTTCATTCCACCACTGACTTCAATTCTTGCTTCACCGCATGATTTTTTTTGCGCATCCAACTTTTATATCTTTCAGGGTCGTCCGTCGTCCATGCAGTTTCCACACTGCATTCTTTGATGTATGTATTACATAATACAACTCAGTCGTTCCTTTTAGTGAATTTTCTTAAAAAAAATTCACTAATGAGGAGATCCCGACTTTTGAATTTTGAAAAAATTTCTTCAAATTAGCGCTAATTAGGCCCTCCAGAAAACATATCCGGGGTCAGTTTCAATTTTTATATGTTTATATATATATATATTATATATATATATATATATATATATATATATATATATATATATATATATATTATATATATATATATATATATATATATATATATATATATATATATATATATATATATATATATATATATATATATATATATATATATGTATCACACCGATAACTCAAAAAATAATGGGCCGATTTTGATTAAATTTGGTGAAAAAATTCCTTTTGCAAATGGCTTGGATGAGTTCGTTAGCCAGGAAAATCTGCCTAGGTTTACCCGGAAAATTTTGTGTTTTCTTTCGAAAAAAATTTATATCTCCAGAATTAACAAAGTAAGGGCAACCAAATCTGGCACGCAGGTTTACATCCTTATAGGTAAGTTACCTACCAAAATTTAGCTATGTAGGTCAAAAGACAAAAATGTTATAGGCATTTAAAGAAAAATAAATTGGGGTTCTCCTCAAAACGTCAAAGTGGCGATTTAAAATGTCAAAATTGGCAACATTTAGGCAATGAACTTGAATCTAATACGGGCTATAGAAATAAAATGTCTCAAGAAGGATGTTTTACAAACCATAAAGTCTTAGTTTCAATCGTCATTATCCTTAATTTTTCTAAAATATTCCCAGAAAATTCATCTCAAATAGACCCTGTCTCTGATGCTTGGCAGTAGCCTTAGCTATAGAGTTTATCGTTTAATGGTATATAATTTTTGTCGAATTTTCGTAAAAAATCAATAAAGCTCAATATATCCGTTTTTATATAAGATATGAAAAAATTTTGTATATATTAATTATAGGGTGTCTTGAGCTACATCTTAAAATAATATTTCTACAATCACAGGGTGGCCCATAAGTCGTTGGTGATACAAATTTCCATTTTTTTTAATCAAACACACCAAATTGCATTTTCCATCGAAATATAATGCATGTTTGTAATAAAAGAAATTCTGGACGCAGCAAGTGCGTTATGGTAGCGAATTTTGATCAAATGTTTCATATTTGAACAGCTCAATTTGCTATTAACCTATAAGGTTGACCAAGAAACGTGTTTTTCGGGAACACTTTAAGTTTACTTTTGGAAATTTTTGTACATTTTCACACAATTAAGTTATTTTGATGAAACAAGGCACATTGTTTTTACTATATAGGTTATATTGGTAACCAAATTTGATGCCTGCTTTCTTAAAAAAAATACACATATTTGTTATTAAAAACATTTTTATGAAAATTCACTACCATAACGCACTTGCTGCGTCCAGAATTTTTTCAATAGATAGGCATACAAGTAGGTAATGGGACACTTTGAGCAGACAGTGACGTCACAGGAAGTGACGTCACGGCGCCGGCGCCACGCCCTGGCGCCGGCGCCACGCCCTGGCGCCTAGCCACGCCCTGGCCCCGGCGCCTGCCCCGGGCCCGGCGCCTAGCCACGCCCCGGCGCCTAGCCCCGGCGCCGGCGCCCAGCCACGCCCTGGGCCAGACAGTCACATCCGTGTTATTCCTAAGGTCATTGACCTGTCTTTGGCCAGCCAGTGACGTCACATGACTTGTGCCAGACAATCACATCCAGACAGTCACATTTACATTTAGCCGTGTTATTCCTAAGGCCATTGACCTGTCTAGGAAACTGTGACGTCACACGACTTGGGCCAGACAGTCACATGCAAACATTTCAAAAGTGTCTAACCTATTACTTCAAATTATTATATTTTGAAAAAAACCATTTGGAGCAGGTGAGTTTCGAACCCGGGGCATTCAGATGGGGAGGCAACGATGCTACCCGTTAAGCTAAGCAGACGCTTGTTAATTTATTGTTTTAGGTTGGTATATATATATACGACTACAAACAAACCATACATGTAACATAATTAAAGTTTATTATTAGACAAATGGATGATTTACAAAATAATGTTTAATATTAGAGGCTGCTGAACCAAAACGGAGGAAAATGGCGGAATGAAAGATGGAAGCCTGTGATACCTTAAGCTGACATTATAAAAATGGCGGGCTTTCGTTGATAAAGATGGTGCAAGGATGGATGAAGACTTATTTAAAGATACGTCACTCCAACCTAGCCGACAAATGAGAGTGTAGACATAAGACATAATAATTAATATGTTTAATATTAGACAGACTAGAACGTCACAATTGTTATATGGGTAGGTTCTAAAAATAACACACAGAGGTCGCTGGCAAAACAAAAGAAGGAAGTTCAGAAACAAAATAGACAACAGGTTCAACCGTGAGATGTACGATGGAACCAATACATGCACGGTGTTAAGGAGGCCAAATCAAATTGGAATATACAATAAAATGGCCACTTCCGGTCTAAACTTTAAATCCTTGTATCTTTTCAACGACAAGTGATAGAAATGAACCGACTTTAAAAATATATCGTTTCGTAACAAGGTCTACAAGAAACCGAGATAAAAAACTTTAAACCCTTATCGCGGAAGATCCGTGAGATGTACGAGAGAACCAACACATGCACGGTGTTAAGGAGGCCAAATCAAATTGGAATATACAATAAAATGACCACTTCCGGTCTAAACTTTAAATCCTTGTATCTTTTCAACGACAAGTGATAGAAATGAACTAACTTCAAAAATGTATGTTTCATAACAAGGTCTACAAGAAAATGAGATAAAAAACTTTAAACCCTTATCGCGGAAGATCCGTGAGATGTACGAGAGAACCAACACATGCACGGTGTTAAGGAGGCCAAATCAAATTGGAATATACAATAAAATGGCCACTTCCGGTCTAAACTTTAAATCCTTGTATCTTTTCAACGACAAGTGATAGAAATGAACTGACTTCAAAAATATATCGATAAAATTAAAAAGTGTGATATATGAAAAAATAAGAAAACTAAAGAGTTGATTGTCTATTACAACTGTCAGCTAAAGAAGCATTTAGGTAGCCGGAATACCGATATTCTAAATATTTCAAGAGTAATCTTAGTCATACAACACTCTTAACTAACTGTCTTGAGATGTGGCTTTATGTGTCATTGGTTGGAAAATAAGAAAACTAAAGAGTTGATTGCCTATTACAACAGTCAGCTAAAGGAACATTTGGGTTATCGGAATACCGATATGCCAAATGTTCCAACCGAAGGAGCCCACTTAGAGTCACATCTAGGGGGCCGGAATACCGGCCCCCTAGATGTGTCGGAAGCAACATCTCAACTAACGCCTACAACCGCTACATACTTGGTGGACTTTGGTGGAACACAGACTGAAAACAACTTGATATCTGGTACATATGTCTGTAAAGATTTCATTCTAAATTTAGCCTGTTGGATATCCAATCATTTCTATGAAAAGTGCAACCAACCAACTAACCAACCACCCAACCAACCAACCAACGTTGAGGGGCGTAGAGATAGCAAGCTATCTACCATGAATTTGCAAACAAACAAGGAACCTGGCAGTCATTGGGTTGCAGTTAAGAAACGTGGTGACACAGCCGTGTACTTTGACTCATATGGAAACTTGAAGCCACCAGTTGAGCTGCAGCGTTACCTTAAAGACTCTACTCTAATGTACAATCATGATGTGTATCAGAAATATAATACTTATAATTGTGGTCATTTATGTTTAGACTGACCCGACCATTCCACCACCCGACTCTTAGCTGACCCGACTGGTCCACCACCTTGTCATGGAGCTAACCCGGTATAACCTGGGCACATGCACCACCGTTTCTTGTGACGTCACTCGCTTCCAGCATCGTTTTTATTTATAGCGTCAGCTGTAACTGACCTGGATGGTTAATCACCTAACCTGGCCGCATCTATTTTTAAAAATTGTTCAAAGTCCATGTAGGCTGCCTCATGGTCATCGTAGATGTGTTTTAAATTGTTTTCTTCTTGTTTGACTTAAAAACATTCAGCTTGTGTTCCGCAAAAGAGTGACTGTTACACATTTGCTAGACATGTGTTAGACATATGTCTACCCTATTAGACAGGTTAATCAACTAACCTGGCCGCATCTATTTTTAAAAATTATTCAAAGTCCATGTAGGCTGCCTCATGGTCATCGTAGATGTGTTTTAAATTGTTTTCTTCTTGTTTGACTTAAAAACATTCAGCTTATGTTCCGCAAAAGAGTGACTGTTACACATCTGCTAGACATGTGTCAGACATATGTCTGCCCTATTAGACAGCTGTGTTAGACAGCTATGTTAAACAGCTGTGTTAGACAGCTGTATTAGACAGCTGTGTTAGACAGCTGTGTTAGACAGCTGTGTTAGACAGCTGTGTTAAACAGCTGTGTTAGACAGCTGTATTAGACAGCTGTGTTAGACAGCTGTGTTAGACAGCTGTGTTAGACAGCTGTGTTAGACAGCTGTGTTAGACAGCTGTATGACAGCTGTATGACAGCTGTATGACAGCTGTCTGTCATGTCAGACGGCTGTATGACAGCTGTCGTTGTTGTCTGTTGAATATTAAGACGTGAAGCGTCCACTAAGGTTCAGTCGTTAACCAACAGTGAAGGTGAAAACAATAAGTTGTGTTGTCTGTGTTGTTTTGTCGAATATTAAGACGAGGAGCGTCCGCTAAGGTTCAGTCGGTAGCCAACAGTGAAGGTGAAAACAATAAGTTGTGTTGTCTGTGTTGTTTGTCGAATATTAAGACGAGGAGCTAAGGTTCAGTCGGTAGCCAACAGTGAAGGTGAAAACAATTAGTACCTGCTAAACTTTAGTCTTTAATAAACACGAGGCTAAACTTCGGTCCTTTAACCAACACAGTCAGTTGTGTAGCACGAAACAATGGCATTCCAAATACTTGAAGATACAGTGACCTCCAATAAGAAGTTTAAACTTGATAGACGAAGCGTATGCTTTAGACTACAAGATATACCTAACGATGTCAACGATCCAGAGAAGTGGGTCAAAGATCATATTAAAGATATTGTGAGTCATATAGTCCATGATGTCGATCCCGAAGACAGAGTGGGGTTTACCTTTAGCTCGGAGGGGTTCGACAAGGGGGCTGCCCATCTCCCATTTCGTAAAGCAAAGAATGTTGTTTTCGAAGACGTCTGGCACCTACTGAGTAAGATATACCAGAGTAAAGGACCTGGTTTTCGTTCTGATACATTTAGAATGACGATGACTCAAGTGAAAACCGCTAAGCCTTTAATACATGTCAATTAAATATCTTAACTCATCATTACCATATTCAGACACTTGTACGTAGCATGCAAGCCTTCAATATAAACACGTACCAATTCACTCTCTTAATCCATTATTAACATCATAGGTTCAGAGGGGTCCACTTGTAGATAGCTTGCTATCTCTACGCCCCTCAACGTTGGTTGGTTGGTTGGGTGGTTGGTTAGTTGATTGGTTGCACTTTTCATAGAAATGATTGGATATCCAACAGGCTAAATTTAGAATGAAATCTTTACAGACATATGTACCAGATATCAAGTTGTTTTCAGTCTGTGTTCCACCAAAGTCCACCAAGTATGTAGCGGTTGTAGGCGTTAGTTGAGATGTTGCTTCCGACACATCTAGGGGGCCGGTATTCCGGCCCCCTAGATGTGACTCTAAGTGGGCTCCTTCGGTTGGAACATTTGGCATATCGGTATTCCGATAACCCAAATGTTCCTTTAGCTGACTGTTGTAATAGGCAATCAACTCTTTAGTTTTCTTATTTTCCAACCAATGACACATAAAGCCACATCTCAAGACAGTTAGTTAAGAGTGTTGTATGACTAAGATTACTCTTGAAATATTTAGAATATCGGTATTCCGGCTACCTAAATGCTTCTTTAGCTGACAGTTGTAATAGACAATCAACTCTTTAGTTTTCTTATTTTTTCATATATCACACTTTTTAATTTTATTTTACACTATCGAAAATTAAATTACATACATACATACATAAAGGCTACACCTCAAAACCAGTTGGTTGATTGGTTGGTTGGTACATAGACTGTTATGTTCGTATAGGTCACTAACCGGAAACGAGAGCTGCCAACAAGCTCAAACACGTATAATGATGATGATGATGTCATCCTACCAGATATGACAACTGCCAACAGCTGTATTCTAGACAAGCTCAAACACGAATGCTGGGATGATGTCATCCTACGGAAATAACACCCAGATTACATTCCAAGGTCACAAACACCAACTGACAGATCTCATTTTACTGTAAAGACAGACAATTTTCAAATTAGTTAACTTGCTGTAGTGTACACTTGAGTAAATATATTATATTTTTATATTTTACCACTGTTTTTATTATTAATAACACCTTGTCCATACCTGACTCCCAGCAAAATAATTCAATCTATTTGCATTTAAACACCGTTATAATTATGTCCAGGGTTGACTTAAATGTCCAGAGGTAGACTTGACTGTCCATAGTAGACTACAAAATTTACATGTATTTACGCAGAAATAAAAATTGTTGCATTTTTCATAAAAATGATTGGTTATCCAACAAGCCAAATTTAATACCAAATATACTAAAGTCCAACAAGTATTTAGCGGTTGTTGGTGTTAATTGAAATGTTGCTTCCGACACTTCTAGGGCATCGGTATTCCGAGCCCCTGGAGATGACTCTAAGTGGGCTCCTTCGGTTGGAACATTTGGCGTTATCGGTATTCCGATAACCCAACATGTTCCTTCAGCTGACAGTTGTAATAGACAATCAACTCTTTAGTTTTCTTATTTTCCAACCAATGACACATAAAGCCACATCTCAAGACAGTTAGTTAAGAGTGTTGTATGACTAAGATTACTCTTGAAATATTTAGGATATCGGTATTCCGGCTACCTAAATGCTTCTTTAGCTGACAGTTGTAATAGACAATCAACTCTTTAGTTTTGTTATTTCCACCCATTAACACATAAAGCTACATCTCAAGACAGTTAGAGTGTTGCATGATTAAAATTACTCTGAAATGCTAGTGGCACCCCATTTTTACCAAGTATGTAGCAGCTGTAGGTACCAAGTCAACCCCTTCTACTTGTTGTTGTAATAGACAATTAACTCTTTGGTTTTCTTATTTTATATCTCATAAACATAAAAGCTACACTTCAAGATACTTAGTTTAACTGGTTACTCTGAAATGATAGAGATGTGTTGGTTTAGGGCAATTCAAGACTGTTCTTCAAGACATATTTACTTTGGTTTGTTAGGTACGCTTGACAGCTGCCTGTGCCGTCAACTTCAATAAGTCTAAGAGGGTGTACTAAAATTTGTCTGTAGCACGCATCACTTGATGTAGTCAACATTTAAATACGCCATTGAATACTGGTCCTCATGGTAAGCTTGAAAATTTCTCTGAAAGTAACTTCATTAAGTCTAAGAGAGAGTGTGTTGTTTTTAGATGTTAACACAACTTGTTTTGATTTCCTTAAAAACTATATTTCTTTCTTCTGTTCAACAAGACGATTATTTTGAGGTGTCACACATGTATGTAGCTCTAAGAATAGCTATACCGGAAGTGTCTACCGGAAGTAACATTTTTATTGGATATGTTAATAGAGTTTGACTTGCTGAACACCGTGCATGTGTTGGTTCTATCGTACATCTCGCCGATCTTCCGAGATAAGGGTTTGAAGTTTTTTATCTCAGTTTCTTGTAGACCTTGTTACGAAACATACATTTTTGAAGTCGGTTCCTTTCTATCACTTTCCGTTGAAAAGATATAACGATTTAAAGTTTAGACCGGAAGTGGCCATTTTATTGTATATTCCAATTTGATTTGGCCTCCTTAACACCGTGCATGTGTTGGTTCTCTCGTACATCTCACGGATCTTCCGCGATAAGGGTTTAAAGTTTTTTATCTCAGTTTCTTGTAGACCTTGTTGCGAAACGATATATTTTTGAAGTCAGTTCATTTCTATCACTTGTCGTTGAAAAGATACAAGGATTTAAAGTTTAGACCGGAAGTGGCCATTTTATTGTATATTCCAATTTGATTTGGCCTCCTTAACACCGTGCATGTGTTGGTTCTCTCGTACATCTCACGGATCTTCCGCGATAAGGGTTTAAAGTTTTTTATCTCAGTTTCTTGTAGACCTTGTTGCGAAACGATATATTTTTGAAGTCAGTTCATTTCTATCACTTGTCGTTGAAAAGATACAAGGATTTAAAGTTTAGACCGGAAGTGGCCATTTTATTGTATATTCCAATTTGATTTGGCCTCCTTAACACCGTGCATGTGTTGGTTCTCTCGTACATCTCACGGATCTTCCGCGATAAGGGTTTAAAGTTTTTTATCTCATTTTCTTGTAGACCTTGTTATGAAACATACATTTTTGAAGTTAGTTCATTTCTATCACTTGTCGTTGAAAAGATACAAGGATTTAAAGTTTAGACCGGAAGTGGTCATTTTATTGTATATTCCAATTTGATTTGGCCTCCTTAACACCGTGCATGTGTTGGTTCTCTCGTACATCTCACGGATCTTCCGCGATAAGGGTTTAAAGTTTTTTATCTCGGTTTCTTGTAGACCTTGTTACGAAACGATATATTTTTAAAGTCGGTTCATTTCTATCACTTGTCGTTGAAAAGATACAAGGATTTAAAGTTTAGACCGGAAGTGGCCATTTTATTGTATATTCCAATTTGATTTGGCCTCCTTAACACCGTGCATGTATTGGTTCCATCGTACATCTCACGGTTGAACCTGTTGTCTATTTTGTTTCTGAACTTCCTTCTTTTGTTTTGCCAGCGACCTCTGTGTGTTATTTTTAGAACCTACCCATATAACAATTGTGACGTTCTAGTCTGTCTAATATTAAACATATTAATTATTATGTCTTATGTCTACACTCTCATTTGTCGGCTAGGTTGGAGTGACGTATCTTTAAATAAGTCTTCATCCATCCTTGCACCATCTTTATCAACGAAAGCCCGCCATTTTTATAATGTCAGCTTAAGGTATCACAGGCTTCCATCTTTCATTCCGCCATTTTCCTCCGTTTTGGTTCAGCAGCCTCTAATATTAAACATTATTTTGTAAATCATCCATTTGTCTAATAATAAACTTTAATTATGTTACATGTATGGTTTGTTTGTAGTCGTATATATATATACCAACCTAAAACAATAAATTAACAAGCGTCTGCTTAGCTTAACGGGTAGCATCGTTGCCTCCCCATCTGAATGCCCCGGGTTCGAAACTCACCTGCTCCAAATGGTTTTTTTCAAAATATAATAATTTGAAGTAATAGGTTAGACACTTTTGAAATGTTTGCATGTGACTGTCTGGCCCAAGTCGTGTGACGTCACAGTTTCCTAGACAGGTCAATGGCCTTAGGAATAACACGGCTAAATGTAAATGTGACTGTCTGGATGTGATTGTCTGGCACAAGTCATGTGACGTCACTGGCTGGCCAAAGACAGGTCAATGACCTTAGGAATAACACGGATGTGACTGTCTGGCCCAGGGCGTGGCTGGGCGCCGGCGCCGGGGCTAGGCGCCGGGGCGTGGCTAGGCGCCGGGCCCGGGGCAGGCGCCGGGGCCAGGGCGTGGCTAGGCGCCAGGGCGTGGCGCCGGCGCCAGGGCGTGGCGCCGGCGCCAGGGCGTGGCGCCGGCGCCGTGACGTCACTTCCTGTGACGTCACTGTCTGCTCAAAGTGTCCCATTACCTACTCATACAGTTAGTTCTCATTTCTCGACGTTAAAGGTACCTTAACTTTGATTATCACTTGTTTTTCTTGTTTTCTCACTCGCTTTATCTATCCTTGTCCCAATTCTATCTAAGACACCACCAAACAATGCTCAGACCCACATTCAGCACTTCACATAACTCTAGTATATTTTACCAATCTGCACAGTCTCTCATCATACACAACAAACTATTATACTTTTTACATTACCCCTTTTAAGAGCATCGGTGGTTCAGTGGTAAGAACGTGTGCCTCTGAACCGAAGGGTACTGGGTTCGATCCCAGGGTACTCCTTTCACTTTTTCAGTACATGCTGTACAATTAACATCAACCGAGGTTATGCCACTGTATTTGAGCAAGTTGAATGTCTGCACGTTCCGCCCTTCGGAGGGGACGTAAATCCGTCGGTCCCGTGTCCATGCGATGTTGGGCAAGTTGAAGATCCCTACCCTCCTTGCAGAAAGGCAGGGGCCCGGCAAAATTTCCAGGATAGTGAGGTGAAACTGCTCCCTGGCGTCGGTGATTGGCCATAGTTGCGTAAATACGCTGATGTTAAAGAAATAAAAACACACACCTTTTCCATTACCTATGAACGAGCCTTTGTTCAGACACATATTTAACAAGAAGTCTCCGTTCTCATTAATTGTTGCATCTCCGTACGGTTCCACTACTTTATCGCTTTCGTTTCTCTTTACTCCTACCCATCCATTCATATCTCCGGCAACAATTATTCTTTCACTTGGTTCACACATGTCTAGTACTTCGTTCATGTATTTCCAGTAGGTTTCCCTCTACCACTCACTGTCGCCGTTTGTGGGTGCACAACAGGCAGCCTAAAACACTTTACGTTTACTCGTTTTCATCCGTACCCATATTATTCTTCGGGAGACACATTCATCGTTTCTTACACATGACATAGCCATTGCATTTACCATTATACCAACTCCTTGGCTGCCACAAGCATTTTCCTCAACACCCGACCATATGCATAGATACTCACCCGCTAATCCCTCATCGCGCTTTTTTTGTTTATCTCATGCACAATATAGCAACCTTTCGCGCAACCATCTCTTGCAAAATCTTATTATCTTTACCTCTTACACCCTGTACATTCTAAGTCGTTTTCCAAGTCGTTGCCGGGTCATCATCACGTGATGGGTCTAGTCTATTCAACCTACGTCGCCCATCGTGAATTTGTTGACCCGAGGCTTTATTAGTGGTTTTCCTAGTGTTTAAAAATGTATAAGTGGGATGAGTCACTAGTTCATCCCACGACTGACTCTCTCTTTTTAACATGAAGCCGTCCACCGATGCATGTTGTAGCTTCACAGTTGTTATATAAGTATTTTTGATCTGTGCTAAGGGTAATTCCGCATCAATGATTTTAAAATTTTCAACACCTTTCAATTCAGTCATCGAGCAATTTGCTAATACGTCCAGAAAACTATAATGACCTTTTGTGTGGCCATCTAAATTTTTTAACAGATGGCAAAGAGGTAGTTTGTTGGTCTTTAAGAGACATATGGTACTGTAAATATTTCTTAATAGAGATTTCAGTATAACGTGTCACTCCTCCCTTCCACCCGGTAATTACATTTGTGCCATCACATCCGATTACCAGAAGCTCTTCTGTGTTGATAATATGATCTGTTAAGAAGCTAATTATCCTACTGGATAAGTCATCTGCTTTTACTGTGGGAAGTAATGACAGATGTTCAACATAGTTACTGTTAGGTTCTTCAATAAGTGCAATATGTTCTTTGCTTCTAACTATGTGTTTTACCTCCAGATATACGATTGTCTGTTCTTTACGCGCATCAAAATACAATCCTCTTATGCTTTTTTGTCAGAGAAACCATTTTCTGATAACTGTTTCTACCTATTTCCCTGTGAATAGTAGAGGAAATAGCTTGACTTAAAATTCCCGTTAAATCAGCAACTTTGGCTGTTGTAATTAATTAAATTCTCATTTGAGATGTCACTTTCTCAAGCTTAAGTCGCTTTGGTTTTAAAGAATTGGCACATTCCAAGTCTGAGTCACTGTCATCAGAATTACTGAGCTCAGAGCTCGAAGGCAAAACATCTGCTCGAATATCTCGCTTGCATTTAATTGTTGTGCCACTAATACTATACTTAGGGCTTTCTGTTTTTCTATCTACTCCTTTCACGGGTGTCCTGAAGTCTTTGGTCTGTCTTTTCAAATTGTTTTGAAGTTCTTTGGTTATTACAGGATCAATCGGCCCCATCGACATTAACCGGTCATTTCTTTGATCCATAATGAATAGCCACTCACTTTTATATACCTTTCGTTCTAAGTGAGTGGTGGACGTGCCGCCACCTAGTTGCGGAACCAAGTAGTATGTTGTCACTCCAGCTCCAACTTTATAGGTGAATTTTTTCTGCAAATTAGTATGCCGTACTAAAGAGCTCTAATGAGAGCGAGACCGGTCTACGGTTCTAATTGTTGCGAGAATTCATCTAGCCTTACATACTTTGTCCCTATATTAGGGTAGAAATGGGCCAGGGCTAACAATTTACTAAATTGTTAGTTAGTTGTATACAGTCTCTATTTTTTTAACACTTTGTGTTATGTGGAGCTGGCGTGACAACATACTTCTTGGTTCCGCAACTAGGTGGCGGCACGTCCACCACTCACTTAGTATTGAAAGGCTGGCTACTATAGCCGTATTCCTTTATAGGTGTGTTTTTGCTGCGATTAATATGCCGTACTGAAGAGCTCTAATGAGAGCGAAACCGGTCTACGGTTCTAATTGTTGCGAGAATGCATCGAGCCTTACATACCTTTCGTTCTTTTAGGCATTAACAGTTTTCAAAAGTGGAACATTTGTAGCTGCAAATATCGAAAAGTTTCTAGGCACTGCTTTAAAAAATTTCTAGTTGTACACTTAAAAACGGCGTGTTTCTCAATTTTGCAGGTTTAGTTATCTTTTTTGAACTCGTCCACTCCCCTTCTTCGCGTGCCACGTACCCAAATCTTAAGAGTTTAAACTTACTCTTTTAATTATTTTTGTAATTCTTAATGTTCAGGTGCAGAATTAAAGAAACAGATGCGCTTGAATGAAAAGCTGGTATGTATTCTTGCACTGCGGGGATCTTCGAAGCTGAAGGGACGCGGTTAAAATTGAAAGTACTCTGTCACTGAAGTTCTTATACAGTCTGCTACCTAACAGGGTAGATTCTCCAAACATTTTATACCAGATCAATTTCCTGGCAAAATGCTGGATCTTCTTGTTTATTTTAGCGTCCTCAAACTAGGTCCAATTTAATGATACCCCCCCCCCCCCCTGTCTTTCATTTTAATGAACTTTAATAAGATCTTCCAAAGCTGAGATATTAACGCAGACTCTTTAAATCACATCTTGTCTTTTTCATGACTTACATTTTTTAGCGTTTTTGGGAGTAAACATTATATTTTGTTATTTTGTCTCTGTGCGTCTTTTGTATAAGCCAGAATTTTTGTATTTTTTATTGTTATACTTTTTATTAATTATGCTTAATTATTGTGTATTGTATTGTGATGATATCGTACTATTGTTAATGTCCTGTTAAAGAAAATTCCTTCTGTTTGGCATTTAAATAAATAAATATATAACTTTCTGCAAAAAACGAATTTAACAATCTACATACCATGTAAATGTATTACCAGAACGGTAGTTCTGTAGCTTCTTAAAAAAAAGTCTCTTGCTTCAGTTTACTCATTTAAATTTTTATTTTGCTTTGGAAGCGGAACACCTTTAACATTTTTTTGTTGAGCAGTATTAACACCTGAGCTGGTCACGCAATCGTTACTTCTTTTACGTCATACAAACGTTTATGCTTTCTTTAAACTCAAAGCTGTAATCAGTGTCAATCATTAGTCACCTCTTAAAGCTGTTTTCAATTTCCAAACTTAGGTAATTTGTTCTGATTATACAGCTAAAAATTGTTATTTATATTATTCTGATAGTTTAATCAAATGAATAAATCGTGTTAATGCCAAAGTTATTGTGTGTTATTGACAGATGGCAATGACTTATATTATAAATATATATTTCAAAATTACTTTTGTTGATAGTTTCAAGAATTAGAAATTTGTTGTTCAGTGATTAATTGCTCATAAGGATAAAATAATTATAACAATAACACTAATCATTAAGTATACAATAAAAGAGCGATGTTAGGAATTGTGGATCGAACCTGAAAAGGAAAGCAGGAGAGTCACCCTAGAGACCACAAAAATAATAAGAGAGTGTTAGGCGCTATATACGTATTTCGACAACGTAATTGCCTTGATCAGTAGCTGTCGCTAACGACCTCCAAAATTTTGAATTGTGCTACCAGCCAAGGCTGAAATATTTTGTAGAATGTTCAGAAACCTGCGACCAATGAAGATTTATATATACAGTATAGAACAGCCTTCTTCTGCTTATAGTGCGCTCTTCAAACGAAGGTTGGCGACCATCATTACTATTTGTATCTTATTCACAGATGCTCTATATAGCTGGTTTGATGTGCAGTTAAACCATTCTCGCAAGTTGCGGAGCCACGATATCCTTCGTCGTCCTACACTCTACACTCTTTTCATCTATCCATCCCTGCATAATCAATCTCAGAAATCTGGATCGCTCTCCCCTCATCGCATGGCCAAAATATTCTAATTTGTGTGTTTTTATGATAGATATTAATTCTCAGTGCGTCGATATTATGCATAAGACTTCTTCATTTATAACTCTCTGTCCATGGTATCCGTAATATTCTTCTTAATATCCATATATCGAAGGCCTCCAGTTTTTTTGTGAATTTTCTTTAAAAGAATTCACTAGTGAGGAGATCGCGACTTTTGAATTTAAAAAAAATTTCTTCGAATGAGCGCTATTTGGGACCCCTGGAACCCAAATCCGAGGTCGGTTTCAGACTTTATATATATGTTTATATATATATATATATATATATATATATATATATATATATATATATATATATATATATATATATATATATATATATATATATATATATATATATATATATATATATATATGTGTGTGTGTGTGTGTGTGTGTGTGTGTTTATATATATTTATGTGTCACACCGCTAGCTCAAAAAATAAAGCGTCGATTTCAATTTGGTGAGTACCTTCCTTTCGCAAGTGGCTTGGATAAGTTCGTTAGCCAAGAAAATCGGACTAGTTTTTCCCGGAAAATTTTGCGTTTTCTTTCAAAAAAATTTTATATCTCCGGAAGTAACAAAGTTAGGGCAACCATATTGGGTGCGAGGGTTTATATCATAAAAAGAAAACCATGCACCAAAATTTGAATTATTACGTTACAATAAAACAAAGTTATAAGCTTTTAAGTTTTTATTCTTAAAACGTCAAAAAAGTCGCGATTCTAAACGTCAAAATTAACATGTTCTAGATAGAGAACTTACATGAACGGCTATGCAGCGTAAATGTCGTAAGAAGTTAAAAAGCCTTAAGTTTCAGCTACAATCTTCATTGTTCTTTATTTTATTAAATTATTTGCAGAAAATTAATTTAAAATAGACTCTTTATGCGATGCTTTGGTAGCAATTTCAGTTATTTATTTAATTTTAAGGGATCAGATTACGCTTATTATTTAACGTTTTTTTTTTTCAATTGTGCAATGTGGAAGTTTTTTATGGAGAAACGGTGTTGGTAAGTAGTTTCTCCTTTCTATGGACCTCTGCAAGGTGAGTTTTTTACAGTTTGCATTTGTAGCTCCGTTGTAGCATGTTTACCTTGCACAGAACCTCAAATTTACTTTAGGTCTCTTAACTGTATTGTGAAGTTGAAATCACAGCATTTGTCCGATGGTTGATGCATAAAGGGGTTCCTCTAAGCGTGTTTCTGAAATTTTTTTTCAAAAAACGAACAATACGCTCATCTGCTAATTTACCTATAAATGTTATTAATATTTTAAAAAATGGAAACAACGCTCGTGCCTCGAATAAAGTTATCTTCGTCATTTTAACTTTAAATGAAATTTCCTTCTCCCGTTTCGCATCCGTTCAACACATTGGGCACAGAAAATATAGGAATTTACTTAAAATTATCATTTATAATTGAAGGATAATACAATTTGTTCTAGGTATGCAACGAAAAAATTCACACAAAATAGAATAATCTTAAGATTCTAAAACCTACTGTGACGCTATAATGAAACAACGTTAAATGAAACGAAAACCATTACAGGTTAAAGGATGGAAAATGTTTGAACAGTAAAATAAGCTTTCGTACTCCAAAAAAAAAAACAAAATTCTTATAAGGCGTAATACAATAATAAGCTTTCGTACTCCAAAAAAAAAAACAAAATTCTTATAAGGCGTAATACAATAATAGTTCTTAATAGTCCACGGCAACAGTACATGTCACATTCAAGTGACAAATAATTTTGATAAATGTTTGTAACAAAATAAATTCGGGACTCAGCAAGTGCGTTATGGTAGCGATTTTTCATATAATGTTTCTTTCGATAGCTTAATTTACTATTAACCTAAGGTTCGTTGGCCAGGAAACCAGTTTTTTTGGGCACTTTTTAAGTTTATTTTCGGAAGATTTTTGTATATTGTCAAAAAATAAAGTTATTTTGATGAGATATGGTACATTGTTTCTCCTATATAGGTTATACTGGTTGATGCAAGCTTTCTTAAAATATATATATATATACAGGGTCGCTGATAAGTCTGGAAACGGTCGATTATCCGGGAAAATATACAAGGTGTCGAAAAAAGTTTTATACAAAAGTTTTTGGGTTCTTCAATGTCTACTAGGCGGTGATAATTTCATTTATACAGGGTTGGTCATACAGGCGTGGCACACCAATATTAATTTTTTTTTATGGAACACCCTATATATTATTCGATATTTCAATCCTTCTCTTAATTTTGAGCAACATTTATCAGAAGCATGATGTACATAAACTCAATCGTTTCCGGGTAAAAAAATAAATAAAAATAAACGCTATTGTTTTTAAAATCTATTGGATGAAGAACAAAAATAAATGAAAAGTAGAATATCTCTTGAAAACAATCTGTGAGTGTGAAAAGAACCGGTTGCGATGTTTTTAACATTGTTTGAAATCCTATTTTATAAGATGTTCAAAGTGTTCTCCATTGACCTCCTGACAATAATGAATTCGCTTAACAAAACATTGCACTGCATTTACAAGAGCGTTTTGAGGAATGTTATTAATTTCATGCACAATCCTTGCTTGCAACTCTTCAATATTCTGCGGTCTATTTTGGTAAATTAAATTTTTTACATGACCCCACAAAAAAAAGTCAAGCGGCGTCATGTCGGGAGACCTAGCAGGCCATTCAATAGTTCCCCTGCGCCCTATCCATCTGCCAGGAAAGGTTTGATTCAGATATTCCCGTACCTCAATTCCAAAATGAGGGGGTGCCCCATCCTGCTGAAACCATATTTCTTCCGCTGGTAGATTTGGGTCGTTATTGTTCGGAAATAATCGACTAACGTCTGGAACAATTGATTCTTGCAAAAGTGTCAAATATCGAGCAGAGTTCAAATTACCGTGTATAAAATAAGGTCCTATGATATGTCCACCAATAATAGCACACCAAACATTTACTTTTTGCGGTCTTTGGGTGTGAATTTGTTCCATCCAATGTGGGTTTTCGTCTGACCAGTACCTACAGTTGTGTCGGTTGACTTGTCCATTCAAACAAAATGTAGATTCGTCGGAAAACAAAATGTGGTTGGCAAAGTTAAAATTTTGGCGTAACTTCTCCATAATAAGTTCACAGAACTCGATTCTGCGATCAAAATCGTCTTCACTCAGTTCTTGCAATAAATGAATTTTATATGGACGGAACTTTTCCCGCTTCGTAATCTTTTGAATTGAATATCGACTCATATTGTGATTTAAAGCCAATTGCTGTGCCGAAGTTTTCGGATTTTCCACTACATCCAATATTACATTCAAAGAATTTTCTTCATTTGTAACGGTTACTGGCCTTCCAGTTCTAGGTTTATCCTTGATACCGCCAGTTTCGTGAAAACGATGCAAAGTTTTCGAAACTGTGGATTTGGAGATCGATTCCCGCTCAGGATGCAACTCATTGAACATAATCACCACTTGAGCAAAACTTCGTGTTCTATCACCGTACCCTATCATCATTAAAATTTCGATACGTTCGGTTTCACTTAAACTTGCCATTTTGCAAAAAAACTGTTGACACTAAATTACTAATGTTTCAAAACTGTTGACACTGAATGAATGTTTGACATTCGTTGTCCTGGAAACATTTTAAAACAAAAGAATAATACTGCGTTTCTTATGGGCATCTTATCTTATCTTGGGATTCCAAACAATGTTAAAAACATCGCAACCGGTTCTTTTCACACTCACAGATTGTTTTCAAGAGATATTCTACTTTTCATTTATTTTTGTTCTATATCCAATAGATTTTAAAAACAGTAGCGTTTATTTTTATTTATTTTTTTACCCGGAAACGATTGAGTTTAGGTACATTATGCTTCTCATAAATGTTGCTCAAAATTAAGAGAAGGATTGAAATATGGAATAATATATAGGGTGTTCCATTAAAAAAAAAATAATATTGGTGTGCCACGCCTGTATGACCAACCCTGTATAAATAAAATTATCACCGCCTAGTAGACATTGAAGAACCCAAAAACTTTTGTATAAAACTTTTTTCGACACCTTGTATATTTTCCCGGATAATCGACCGTTTCCAGACTTATCAGCGACCCTGTATATATATATATATATATATATATATATATATATATATATATATATATATATATATATATATATATATATATATATATATATATATATATATATATATATATATATATATATATATATATATATTTCCCTTTAAAAACATTTTAATGATTTTTTTTATATAATGTAACATTTGGTGTATACAGCCTTACGTGGTTCCTATTTGTTTTCATTCTACGTCATTTATTGATCCTTTATTTGGGCCCCTTTGAAAACTAGTATTTTTTTTAATCTTTATGTACAGTGCATTTGAAATAGTTTGGGCTCTATTTGTTATTTATACAAATTCCCTATTGTTAATTGTTTCATTTTTTCTATATCATGTAAAACTTGTATAATATTTACCATATATGATTGCCTACCCGAGAACCCCAAACTTCTCATCCGTTCACTGTCGCAATACCAATTTGTCGAACTAGGTTGCATCAAAAATCCTTAATTCACCATACCCGCTCACGTGTGAAATTCATTACCGGAAAATACATTCCCAAGCCTGTACAGCATGGATACTTTCAAATCCAATGTGCATCGATACATCTCCTGCTTTTCACAAGACCTATTCTATAAAAAAATATTGCTGCAAATTAAATCATAACTTCCAAATAGCTGTTAAAAATCTACTTTCTCAGAAAGACTTTATGAAACGAATTTGGAGCTCTTGACTTGACTACAAAGAAAAATTTGTATTTCTGTACCCAAAAACTTCTGAAACAATATATTACTCTATTTTTTATAGAAAAGTGCTGATTTTAGTCAATTTTCTTAAAAAAATTCACAAATGAGGAGATCTGGACTTTCGAATTTTGAAAATATTTCTTCAAATGAGCGCTATTTAGGACCCCTGAAACCCAAATCCGAGGTCGGTTTCAGACTTTATATGTTTATATATATATATATATATATATATATATATATATATATATATATATATATATATATATATATATATATATATATATATATATATATATATATATATATGTTTATATATTTAGTTGACACCTATAACCAAAAAAAAATAATGGACCGATCTTGATAAAACTTGGTGAGTACCTTCCTTTTGCAAGTGGCTGGATAAGTTCGTTAGCCAAGAAAATCCGCCGAGGTTTTCCCGGAAAATTTTGTTTATATCTCCGGAATTAACAAAGTAAGGGCAACCAAATTTAGTACGCGGGTTTATATCATATAAGTAAGTTACCTACCAAAATTTAGCTTTGTAGGTTGAAGACAAAAAAGTTACTGGCATTTAAAGAAAAATAAATTTGCGTTTTCCCGAAAACGTCAAAGTCGCGATTTAAAACGTCAGAATTGGTAATATTTAGGCAATGAACCTGAAAATAATATGAGCTATGAAAGGAAAATGTCTCAAGAAGAATGTTCTACAAAGCCTGAAGTCTTAGTTTTAATCGTCATTGTCCTTCATTTTACTAAAATATTCCCAGAAAATTCATTTCAAATAGACCCTTTCTCTGATACTTTGGCAATAGTGTTGGCTTTAGAGTTTATCGGTTAATGGTATGGCATTTTTTGTCGAATTTTCGTAAAAAATCTTTAAAGCGTAATATATCCGTTATTATGCAAGATAAAAAAAGTGTACATTTATTATAGGGTGTCTTGAGCTACATCTTAAAAAATATTTCTACAATTACAGGGTGGCCCATAAGTCTCTGGTGCTTCAACTTTTCTTTTTTAGGGAATTTTCTTTAAAAAAATTCCTAATGGGGAGATCCGTGTTTATATATATATATATATATATATATATATATATATATATATATATATATATATATATATATATATCGTACCGATAACTCAAAAGATAATAGACCGATCTTGATCAAATTCGGCGGGTACCTTCCTTTTGCAAGTGGCTTGGATATGTTCGTTAGCCAGGAAAATCGGACAAGGTTTTCCCGGAAAATTTTGTGTTTTCTTTCTAAAAAAAATCATATCTCCGGAAATAACAAAGTGAGGGCAACCAAATTTGGTACGCGTATTTGTATTATAAAGGGTGTACAAAAAATTAGGTTTCTATGTTTAAGGACAAAAAAGCTACAGGCAGCTAAAGAAACAAATTTTGGAGTTTTCCTCAAAACGTCAAAATTGGCAATTAGGGAGAGAACGTGAAACAAATACGGATTGTCAAAAGAAAATGTTGCAAGAAGAGCGTTCTGTGAACCCTTAAGTTTCAGATTCAACCGTCATTGTCCTTCCTTTTACTAAAATATTTACAGAAAATTCATTTCAAATAGACCATTTCTCTGATGCTTTGGCTGTCGGTTTAGGTAAGTTGATGCTTTCACTGTAGGTTTAGTGAAGTTTACGGTTTAACGGTCTATAATTTTTAGCTAATTTTCGTAGAACAAATTCGTTACTGCATTTTAGCATTTTGTATCGAAATATGATGCATGTTTGTAAGAAAAAAATCTGGACACAGTAAGTGCGTTTTGGTAGCAAATTTTCATTAAATCCTTCAAATTTCAATAACTCAGTTTGCTATTAACGTAAGTTTTGTTGGTTAGGAAACCAACATTCAACTTTATTTTCGTAAAAATTTTGTATGAACGCAGCAAGGGCGTTTTGGTTGCGAATTTTCATTAAATGTTTCAAATTTCAATGACTCAATTTGCTATTAACCTAAGGTTCATTGGCTAGGAAACCAGTTTTTTTGGAAACATTTAAAGCTTATTTTCGGAAAATTTTTTTACATTTTCAAATAATTATTTTGATAAAATATGGTACATTGTTCCTACTATATAGGTTATACCGGTAACAAAATAACAAAAAAGGTTTTTTTAAAGAAATTTGTAGTTATTTTTCAAATCTGGTACCCACGCTGCCTTTATATGGGTTTTACTATGTAAGTATCAAAACTGAAGATTCTTGTTTAATGGGAAATTGAGTTATCACTAGCTGAAATATTTTTACAAAAGTTCGCTACCATAACGCACTTGCTGCACCTAAACTCTTTTCAACACTTATTTACTATTACTGTATCCATACCTTTTGAAAATGAAATAAATGTAAACAATATAAAATTTTGAATTTAAAATTAATAATTTACACTGTACATCTGGTACATGTAATTTAAACTGCTTTATGATATTATGAAGTTTCCTTTACTGCAAATGTTCCATAAAGAGTAAAATCTAAGAGTAAATAAAACCATAAGTACCTAGGTAACCTAGGTATTATACTTATGCGGTAGATATATTTCTTCTTAAAATAATTTTGTTTCACTTTAGTAATACAATAGCGCCTCCGTGGCCGTGCGGGAAAGTCGATTCAGACTTTCCAATACGGACTCGGGGGTCGACGGTTCGAGACTCACCGGCGGCAGATGATTTTTCAAATCACTGTCGTCGTTGATATCGAGCTCAAGGTGGAGGGTAGGTTAGTTTAGATGAGCAAAAAGGGTCAGCAATGGCCTAATTGCCAGTAATCATCTTACCTTTACCTTTTACCTTAGTAATACAATACCTACATGCATTGATTAAGAACCTTAATATCATGTACATAACCACTTTCTTATTAATTCGATTGGATGTTATAATCATAATATACTACAGTCACAGTGGACGGCCAAAGGCATTTGTTAAGGTTATGTTAAATTAGTAGTTGGGTTATTATTTTCCTACTATTTGTATTAACCTTAGAATATAGGTAGTTGTTTTATATCCTGAGCTTCTAAGGTATTAGCGGAGTCAATTTCAGAGTTATGCGCAGAACGTACACGTTTCTTTCATGACTCCTGTCAGTTAGCAAATGAGAAGCAATGGTGTTGTCAGATGAAACTAGAGAGATGGATATGGCTTTTAAATGCCGTGAAAATATGAAGCTTAATATTTATGCATAATAAAAAGTAGTTTTAGATTTATTTTAAACAAATTGAATCACTTTCATTTAAATTTTTAATTATTTACATTTTTCTGATATCTACAGATTCCGATTAGGTTTGTCGTAAATGGCAACCCCGCCGATTGTTGATTCCGGCATATTTTCGTAGCCTGTCCGCTTAAAACTTAATTTGGAGATTTTGTTTGCAATGGCAGAGGCTGATTGATCTGTCTGAACTTGTCTAACATTATAGGCATCCATTTAGAGGAAATTTAAGGTTATATCGTAGATTTTTGAATATTTATTCAGTTATAACTCAAGATCTACTGAACCAATTGAGTTTAAATTTGGTGCGTAAGACCATTTGTACAATGTATACGTGTGTGTGTGTGTGTGTGTGTGTGCGTGTTTGGGAAGACCTCGGAAGCTTAAGTCCATTGGTCACAGACTTTTGAAGATTTTTGTTTGTTTGATTTCGCGGATACAATCATATGGATTTATTTTTGTGTCTTTTAATGTGTTTCAGTGAGCCAATGTATACCTGCTTGTAAAGTTTGAGTTTCATATTTCTGGTAATTAAAAAGATATTGCATTTTAAATCAGTTTTTGCATTTTTTTAAGGTATTTCATTGTCAAAATTGTCTAACGAAGCTATTAACAAAATAAAGGGAATTGCCAAATTTGGTTTCGATTGGTAAAGTACTTTTTGAGTTATCGGTTGTATATATATATATATAAACTTTTTAACTGGCCTTTGATATGGGTTCTAGGGGCCCTAATTCTCGCTCATTTGAAGAAATGTTGCAAAAGTCTCACCGTCGATACCTCTCTATTAGTGAATTTTGTTAATGAAAATTCACTAAAAAACTAATACTTGATATCTTACAAGGCTTTGATTTCAATTCATTAAAAAAATTCGCTAATAGGGAAATAAGGATGGTAACATTTATCGCGAATTTCTTCAAATGGGTGCAATTGGGATTTATAAGGCTCATATCCAGGTTTACTTTAAAATTATATATTCATAGTATACATTAATATACTATTATGTGAAACAAAAATATTCAGGATTTCCATTACCATAGTTTTAAGCGACACCCTGTCGAGATTAGATGTCACGTTAAATATCTTCCGATTAAATTACTCTTAAAACTTAATTTGGAGATTTTGTTGGCAATGGCAGAGGAACCCTGATTTATCTGTCTGACCTTGTCTAACATTATTGGCATCCACTTAGAGGTAATTTCAAGTTATATCGTAGATTTTTGATTTTCTATTTAGTTATAACTCAAGATCTACTGAACCAGTTGAGTTTAAATTTGGTAGGTAAGCCCATTTGTACAATGTGTACGTGCTTGTTAAGTTTTAATTTCATATTTTTAGTAATTAAAAAGATATTGCGTTTTAAATCAGTTTTTGCATTTTGTTCTAAAAGTATTTCATTCTCAAAACTATCTAACGAACTCATCCAAGCTATTAACAAAATGAAGGGAATTGTCAAATTTGGTTTCGATTGGTGAAGTACTTTTTGAGTTATCGGTTGGATATATATATATATATATATATATATATATATATATATATATATATATATATATATATATATATATATAAACTTTTTAACTGAGCTTTGATATGGGTTCTAGGGGCCCTAATTCGCGCTCATTTGAAGAAATTTTCCAAAAGTCGATACCTCAATTTTCTTAATGAAAATACTACATACAGACTTGGAGACTATTTCTCTGGCTTCACTGTTGGTTTTTGTTGGTAAAGGACGTAGTCAGCGCGTAAGCAAACTGGAGCAAGTGGCCCTACGAATTCTGGATGTTCTAGGATGTTCTTCAACGTTTCTGTGACTATAGTTTCGCTGCTTGACAGCATTCTCAGACAGATTAAAATTGAGTTAGTACGAAATCATGACAACTACAAATAAATATCTGTTGCTATGTTATGATATGATGTTTTGATCAAAAAATTTATCAAATTGAAAATAAAAAGTCTGGACGCAGCAAGTGCGTTATGGTAGTGAATTTTCATAGAAATGATCTGGCACAAAATATTTTATTATAACTTTTTTTTCTTGTAACATAGAAATCTAAATTTTGGTGTAGTTTACTTTTTATATCGTAAACCTACCTACCAAATTTGGTTATCATAGATTTTATATTTTTTAAGATAAAAAATTTTTTCTAATGAAAACTCAAAATTTTCCCGGAAAACCTCGTCCAATTTTCCTAAATAACGAACTTGTCAAAGCCATTTACAAAAGGAAGGTACATGCCAAACTTTATTAAAATCGGCTTATTACTTTTTGAGATATGAATTTTTTTCAAATGAAAACTCAAAATTTTCCCGGAAAATATCGTCAGATTTTCTTGACTAACAAACATGTCAAAGCCATTTACAAAAGTAAGGTATGTGCCAAATTTTATTAAAATCGGCTTATTACTTTTTGAGATATGAATTTTTTTAGAATGAAAACTCAAAATTTTCTCGGAAAACCTCGTCCGATTTTCCTGACTAACAAACATGTCAAAGCCATTTACAAAAGGAAGGTATGTGCCAAATTTTATTAAAATCGGCTTATTACTTTTTGAGATATGAATTTTTTTTGAAT
This sequence comes from Tillus elongatus, assembly GCA_964006375.1. Taxonomy (NCBI): domain Eukaryota; kingdom Metazoa; phylum Arthropoda; class Insecta; order Coleoptera; family Cleridae; genus Tillus; species Tillus elongatus. Next base: position 139,821,580 of record OZ023264.1, read on the forward strand.
GAAAACTCAAAATTTTCCCGGAAAACCTCGTCCGATTTTCCTGACTAACGAACTTATTCAAGCTATTAACAAAAGAAAGGTACATGCCAAATTTTATCAAAATCGGCCTATTATTTTTTGAGTTATCGGTGTGATACATATATATATATATATATATATATATATATATATATATATATATATATATATATATATATATATATATATATATATATATATATATATATAATAAATATATATATATATATATATATATATATATATATATATATATATATATATATATATATATATATATATATATATATATAAACATATAAAAATTGAAACTGACCCCGGATATGGGTTCTAGGGGTCCTAGTTCGCGCTCATTTGCAAAAATTTTTTCAAAATTCAAAAGTCGGGATCTCCCCATTAGTGAATTTTTTCTACGAAAATTCACTAAAATGAAACACAAATATCTGTTGCTATGTTATGATATGATGTTTTGATCAAAAAATTTATCAAATTGAAAATAAAAATGAAACACAGATGAGGCTTTCAAAATGTCTACGTGATGTATGTCAATATTTAACATGAAAATATAACTAGCTTATAATAACTATGATAACAGTTACAACAATAAAATAACTAAACAATAACAGTATAAAAATAGTCTCTATACAACGAAAATATCGACGTACATCAGCTCATTATCTTATTACACCTTTTTTGAAAGAATAATTAAATTTATTTTCTTTGACTTTAATTAGAAAGAAGAATATCCAAGAAAGGGGAATTCATTAAATCAGTTTCCTCGTTTAAAACAAGGTAGCTATTGTGGTGTGTGTGCTTTTTGACTTCCAAAGCTTCAAAAAAGTCTAGTTTACGCTTGTCATTACAAAAATGTAGTGGTTGTATGCGGTTATTTACTGTAGGTCTATGTTCGGTATCAATAATATGTTTTGCAAATGTAGATTTGTCAGGGTGTTTATTTCTAAATGCAGAAATATCTTCTTTGTATCGGGTGTTAAAATTTCTAGAAGTTTGACCTATGTAGATTGCGTTACAATGTGTACAAACTAATTTATAAACTCCAGCTTTTGTCAGGAAACAAGATTTTTCTTTAGCGTTAAATAGTAAATCACGCGTCGTGTTGTAAGATTTAAAAGCTACCTTTGTTTTTGTACAGGTATTTAAAATTTTTGAAATGTTTTCTGAAATGGTTCCAAAATAAGTTATCGAAACGTATCTGTTGTCTTCTTTGTCTCTAGTATTTGGATAAATTAAATTAATCGCTAATTTGTATTCTTTTTCTCGATCATTTTATCTATTATTTTAACAGAGTAGTCATTATTAAATGCTGTTTGCTTAATTATTAAAATTTCTTTTTCAAAATTGTTTTGTGACATAGGTATTGAAAATGCACGATGTATCATAGAATGTTAGGCTGACAGCTTTTGTGAAAAAGGGTGACATGAATCGTATGGTATGGTTGTGTCAGTGTAAGTTGGTTTCCTATATATTGAAAAGTCAAATGAATTATTTTCTAACTTTCTAATTGTTAAGTCTAAAAAATTTATACAACTGTTAGCTTCTTCTTCTAAAGTAAACTTAATATTTGTGTGAAAGTTATTAATAAAATTCAAAAATTCATTCAATTCTGTATGACTACCTTGAAAACATGCTAAAATATCATCTACGTATCTGTACCAAAAGACAATATTATGCGAAAGTTCTGATGTTAAAATTTGGTTTTCTAAGTTTTCCATAAATATGTTGGCTAATAAAGGTGACAATGGACTACCCATAGGTAGACCTTCATTTTACATATAAATTTTATTATTAAATTTAAAATAGTTTTGTTTTATTCATTCGTTAAAAGGATTCATTATTTCTTGTCTTTTTATGACATTTACGTTCTTTTCTATTAAAATGTTTTCTAATACAGGTAAACATTCCCTATGGGGTATCTTAGAATACACGCTACAAACATCAAATGAGACTAATTTACTATTTGTGGAAATAATTAAGTTATTTAATTTTTGTGTAAGTTCATAAGAATTCTTAACTGAATATTTTGGAAAATCCTTGTATTCTCTAATAATTGAAACCAGTTTGCTCGCTATGATTAGGTGTATTAACATAGCTAACTACTGGCCTCACCGGTATATTTGGCTTATGAATTTTCAGATGGCCATACATTTTTGGTGGATGTGGGCTTTTATATAAAAGATATTTCTTTTCTTGTTGACTAAACAGAGACACATTTTTAAGTTCATTTTTTAGTTTTATCTGAAATGCGTTTGTTGGGTCTCTCCTAATTTATGTTAAATTTTTATTAGTAATAAAATCATTAATATTAATGTTATATGCGTCCCTGCTTATAGCTACAGTTCTATTTCCTTTATCAGCTTTAGTAAAAACTAGATCAGTGTTTAGTATTTTATGCTGAACAGATTTTAAAATTTGAGTTTCGTTAATTTGACGTTTGTCATATTTTGAAGTTAAATGTCTTAAAAATTATCTTTTTCATCTTTCATATTGCCTTATCTGGAAGCAATTTCGAATTCAGAAGCTAATATCTCTTTAATTTTCTTTGTAAATTTAGACTTAACAATTAGAAAGTAAGAAAATAATTCATTTGACTTTTGACTTTAGTCACAATAACGTTGAAGAACATCCTAGAACATCCAGAATTCGTATGGCCACTTGCTCCAGTTAGCTTATGCGCTGGCTACGTCCTTCACCAACGAAAACCAACAGTGAAGCCAGAAAAGTAGTCTCCAAGTCTGTATGTAGTATGGACAAGTTTCACCAAGTAAGGGCAACAACAATTAATTAATGAAAATTCATTAAAAAACTAATACTTGATACCTTACAAGGCTTTTATTTCAATTCATTAAAAAAATCGCTAATAGGGAAATAAGGATGGTAACATTTATCGCAAATTTGTTCAAATTGGGATTTATAAGGCCCATATCCAGGTTTACTTTAAGATTTTATATTCGTAGTATACATTAATATACTAATATGTGAAACAAAAATATTCAGGATTTCCATTACCATAGCTTTATACGACACCCTGTAGAAATTAGATGTCACGTTAAATATCTTCCGATTAAATTACTCAGGAGTAGACTTTAATAATTTACAATATTCAGTGGGTGCGGAAGTTAAGTAAGGGCAATCTTCAGGTGATTTTTTTACAATGTTGCATCCTCACTTGGAAGCAGTAACAAATGATGAACCTTAAATCATTTTATTTTAGTGAATTTTCTTTAATAAATTCACTAATGAGGAGATCCCGACTTTTGAATTTTGAAAAAATTTCTTCAAATGAGCGCTATTTAGGACCCCCGGAACCCAAATCCGAGGTCAGTTTCAGACTTTATATGTTTATATATATATATATATATATATATATATATATATATATATATATATATATATATATATATATATATATATATATATATATATTTATGTGTCACACCTATAACTTAAAAAATAATAGACCGATTTTAATAAAACTTGGTGAGTACCTTACTTTCGCAAGTGACTTGGATAAGTTCGTTATCCAGAAAAATCCGCCGAGGTTTTCCCGGAAAATTTTGTGTTTTATTTCGAAAAAAATTGAAAAAAAATTATATCTCCAAAATTAACAACGTACGGGCAACCAAATTTCATACGCGGGTTTATATCGTTATCGGCAAGATACCTACCAAAATTTAGCTTCGTATGTTAAAGAACAAAAAAGTTACAGGCATTCAAAGAAAAATAAATTTGGGTCTTCCTCAAAACGTCAAAATCGCGATTTTAAACGTCAAAATTGGTGAGTACCTTCCTTTCGCAAGTGGCTTGGATAAGTTCGTTAGCCAGGAAAATCCGCCGAGGTTTTCCCGGAAAATTTTGTGTTTTCTTTCAAAAAAAATTTATATCTCCAAAATTAACAAAGTAAGGGCAATTAAATTTGGTAAGCTGGTTTATATCGTTATAGGTGTGCTACCTACCAAAATTTAGCTCTGTAGGTCAAAATACAAAAAAGTTATGCGCATTTAAAGAAAAATAAATTGGGGTTTTCCTCAAAACGTAAAAGTGACAATTTAAAAGTCAAAATTCGCAACATTTAGGCAAAGAACTTGAATCTAATACGGGCTATGGAAAGAAGATGTCTCAAGAAGAATGTTTTACAAACACCGAAGTCTTAGTTTCAACCGTCATTGTCCTTCATTTTACTACAATATTTCCAGAAAATTCATTTCAAATAGACCCTTTCTCTGATGCTTGGCAGTAGCCTTAGCTATAGAGTTTATCGTTTAATGGTATATAATTTTTGTCGAATTTTTGTAAAAAATCAATAAAGCTCAATATATCCGTTATTATACAAGATATGAAAAATATTGTATACATTAATTATACGGTGTTTTGAGCTACATCTTAAAAAATTATTGCGACAATCACAGGATGGCCCATAAGTCGTTGGTGATACAAATATATTTTTTTTAGACGAAAACGCCTTATGTTTTTGCATTTTCCATCGAAATATAATGCATGTTTGTAAGTTAAGAAATTCTGAAGCCAGCAAGTGCGTTATTGTTGCGAATTTTGATTAAATGCTTCATATTTGAAACGCTCAATTTGCTATTAACCTATAAGGTTGACCAAGAAACGGATTTTTTCGGTTACACTTTAAGTTTACTTTTGGTAATTTCTGTACGTTTTCAAACAATCAAGTTATCTTGATGAAACATGGCACATTGTTTTTACTATATAGGTTATACTGGTAATCAAATTTGATGCCTGCTTTCTGAAAAAACACACACATATTTGCTATTAAAAACATTTTTATGAAAATTCACTACCATAACGCACTTGCTGCGTCCCGAACTTTTTTAACTACCTACATACACTGCACGTTCATACATGATGCCCTAAATCAGGACAGCGCGTAAATTACATATCGCCCAAGGATGCACTAAATACTTGCACTGCGGTTCATATATAATCGAGTTTGTTAATTACCTTCTTAAAAAAAAATGTACCGCATAAGTGCAGGACGTGCTGTATAAATAATACTCTCGCCAATTTAATCCCAGCGGAGCTTACGCAGACGTAGCACGTTCGAATAAATAAACAATCAGCTTCGGAGATCGCTGAATGGACTTTTTTACAGAGTACGCGATAAACTGGAGGGATTCTTTAAAGCAGCTCGTCACTTGCGATCATGTACAGAATCAGAGCTCTGATATACCACTGGAATTTAATTGCGACTTCTGATTATTATTTCTGGTCCAAGTATTTTATTTGCCCATGATTAAAAAGTTTTAACGCAGCCATTTTAATACAAATAAAAAGAAGAAGAACGAGAATTATAAGTGGGCCAAGAGAA